>QBDW01000278.1:0-47107 GCA_003261595.1 Maconellicoccus hirsutus
GTGTTTCCAACAATTTTACAGACGTATACATGAAAAAGATATAAAATCATTGTTTTTGAGATAAAATTGAAAAATTTATTTCCCAGTTCGGCTCCGCACAGCTCTACCATATTTTTAATTTCTAATCAAAAGTCACCCTTTCTTGAAAAAAATCCAAGAACTTGAAAATCGAAAAACCACTACAAACTTTTTTTGAAATAATACAAGGGACCTAACAGGAAGTGAAAGTAGTGAAAAAGTAGTGATTTTTAAAATAGGTGATGGAAGATTCTGTCAAAAAGTAGTGCATGAATAAAATTTTTTTCCTCTCAAAACGTGTTATGCATCGTATATTCATGTTCAAAGAAAAATATAATTTTTTCATGTCACCATATTATGTCACAGATGACTATTCATTGTCATGGTGACATGTCATGGTCGGGAGTAACATGTGATCATGTCATGGTAGCATGTCAAGTGACATGACATGACAACAAGTCATTGTTATGGTGACGTGGCATCGTTGCGAGTGGCATGTGACATCAAATGACGTCTTCTGATGAGCATCATTGTCATAGAGTGACATGAAAATAGTACTTTGAGTTGCGGACTTATACGCAAGCCGATGCTTTGTGGTACAAAATGAATACTTGAACTTTTTTTTATGAATTGGCAGCACTGTCGGAATATGTGACGTCATGTATATTTTTCTCAAATAAGCATTTAATGCGTTTATTTTTTTATAATTTTAATTTAATTTTTTTTTAAATAGAGATTTTCTTTTAATCTGAAATTCCACTTTGTTGATGGTGGAATGGAAGAAGTAGTAAAGTTGAGAGATTTTTGAAAATTAGGTAAAAAGTTGTGACTTCAAAAAAAATCCGTCAGATACCGTGTAATAAAACTTTTTTTTTTCTATTTTTAACAAAAATTATTAATTTTATCAACTAAAAAAGAAAATTGGTCTGATTTTACATTGTTTTTGGAAGTGGCCGATGTACCACAGTACAAAAAAAAAGAAGACCAAGTGGTTCCTAAAATGAGATTCCATGAAAGTTTTCCATGACGATCACCTCAATACGAGTTTGTTTTAGAAGAAACATGGTGCATATAAATCCTCAAAAAGGAGCATAAAGACGACTGAAAAAGTTGAACTACAACTTGTCTCGTACCACTTCTCGAAATCTTTTGAATAAATTGAATACAAGATGCTTCCATTAGTCGATGGTATAATTCAAGTTTTCCATCTAGTTCATTGCTATGATACCACGAACAAAGGGAAATTCGATAAAATGAAATTTATTGGGTATTTTTTTAATACACTTATGTTCTCTTCATTGGATAATACTATTACGCAACATATTGACAAAGTTTCTCCTTCTACTTGCAGATACCCTTGCTGAAAATACTGGTCATAACGGATCTTTTTTTCTTGACCAAAACGCGGAAATATATCGTATGAATAATTCGGCACTTGAATTAATAAAAAATTCTTGTTATTCAAGTTCACGTTCTTCGTCTGGTTTCGTTGCTATTTATACATTGTTTAGTGCGCGCACCTTACGAGCATTTACATATAGACACACATGGACGACCACCGTTGTCAACTACTAGTTTCCAATGCTATGGTCAATTAAGATTACGCTATTAATAATTTAAATGGAGGAAAAAAATAGCGTATTTTCTACTTTCTACATCATAACGTGTTATGTCGAGGACTCGTGGACAAATTGTTCGATGATACATGTAGAAAAAAAAAAACATCAGCACCTAAGCCTAACGTGTGGTGGAAATTTCCGGTGGTCAAGTACCCATAAAAAAGGTATAAAATTTTCTACCTTGTTTACTCTGCTCGAGTAACAGCATCGGCGTTTAATTAATAATTAATATCGCACCAAGAAATAAAACATACCTCTGTTTTTTTTTCAGCATCAATCAAACGACTTTCTCACAGTTTTGCTCTTCTTCGTTAAATTAAAACTGAACTTTTGAACTTCACGGTTTTCAAAGGTGAAAAAATTCTTCACAATAGCTCCCACGTCGTTTTTTTTTTCGTTTCACATCCAACAACCACGAACTTTTAATCGTAGTAAAAACAAAATCGCCAACGCTTGTGTACCAAGACCTGCGTTTACTTGATCGTCGTATAATTAACACCAGACAGAAATTCGTTTCGCTCTCGACTTGGTGCATTGTTTCTCTATTATTACCATCATTGCTTATACGTCAGTAAGCTACGTAAATAACACGTATACTCTGGTAAATCTGTTTTACATCACTTAGAAGTATATTTCCGACGTGGCATTTGAATGGATTATGTAATGAACAGATTCTTCCATCGGACAATTCACTTTCGTGAATATTCCACACGAGTTATTCGATGAATTTGTAGGTATCGATTTTGAAATCGTTTTCGAATGATTTTTTTCATTGAGTTTCGCCTTATGAAATTCTCATACTTGTTTGTAAAAAAGTTCAAAAATTTGAAGAAATAATAAAAAAAATTGTTCGAATAAAAAATATTTCTAATTTGTTTCCACAACTACTTTTGTTTTCATTATTTGAGCAAACTTGATCAGTGGTCCTTAAAATTCACTTCAAATAGAGATTTTGTCAAGTAAAAACTCTCGTGATATGGTACTTTGAAAAAATCTCGAAAATTTAAGGAAATACGAAAACAACATTCAAACGAAAAATGTGCTCTTTTTAATTCTGCAAAACTTTTGTATCAATTATTTTCACACCTGGCATACCCCTAATCCACAAAATAACCCCCTGTAAAACATACTTCGACGTATGCCTAAAATAAAGAAGCTACGTTGCTTTGGATTGAACATTTTAGTAAAATGACCTTTTCCAACTAGAAGGGGGAAGGGGATTTTCTCCCAAGCCCGGATTTTTTCAAGGGCTCATGTGCGTTTCAAGTCATTATAA
The DNA here is from genome assembly GCA_003261595.1 of Maconellicoccus hirsutus. NCBI lineage: Eukaryota > Metazoa > Arthropoda > Insecta > Hemiptera > Pseudococcidae > Maconellicoccus > Maconellicoccus hirsutus. The sequence goes on from QBDW01000278.1 coordinate 2,914, forward strand.
GAATTAACGGGCACTTTGGAAAAAAGTCCAATCCTTGGAAAAAATTTCGGGCCTTTTGAAAGGAAGGAGGGTCCGTATAATTTTTCCGCGGGCCCTGGATTTTCTCTGCACTGCCCTGAAAATGACAAGGGGACTTTTCAGTACAGTTTCCCACAACATTCATTAGATTAGTTTTCACTTCAGATATTCAATGAGACATTACAAAATGACGTAGAAATAGAGCCCCCAAAAGGCAAAAACGGTCCCTTGACAAATTTTCTGGAGCCCTGCTCAATTTGTGTATGAAACTTATCAACTGAACAAATCGCAGAAGATTGCCTATATTACTAAATACCATGAAAATTTCCGAGCGCTTTCAAGAAAGCCAGGCCTGGGTGCTCCTCTTCCCCTTCTCCTCAACCATTCAGCATAGATTGGACGAATTCTCATACACAGAAAAGTATCCGTTCTATTTTCGCATTTTTCGTCAAATTCGCTTAAAATATGAAGTAGAATAAAACTTTCAAAATGCATGCTCTTGTACTTTTTCAACTTTAAACCAAGGAAGTCGTAAAATTACAGCTGAAAGTTTGGATCAAAAAGCTATTACATACTTTCCGCAACTTGCAACTCAAACAATGAACACGAGAGGAAATTTCGCATTATATGAAAATTTGTTTGCTTTTAATCAACAAATCGACGATAAAATTTTGCAAAATATCGGAAGTAACTTAGAAATAGCTCAGAACTAAAAATTGAATCATGACACGAAAACCTATATTTAAAATTTCATTTTACCAATTTCATTTGTTATCGAATTTTTATATTTATTCAACTCGTAGGTGTACTTTCGTTAGATTTTTTAACTAAAAGAAAATAACGAAAATGGCTTTTTTCGACGCAAAACAGAGTGAAACAATTTGGGAATTTTCCATCGTGTCGAATCATACAGCACGTGAGATTTCCACGTAAATCTCAAATTTCAACGCCTATTGTACGATGAGAATGTGAGAAAAAAAAAAGAAAACATGGTCTTTTCATGTTATCGAGATTCGATGTCACTCCATTAACGACGTTTTTATTTAATACTTCAAAAAGTAATCAATCTTTACGTTTGTCAAAGCCAAAAGTAATCTGAACTTGATAAATGAAATAGAAAAACTTGGTTTGAATTTTTTTGTTTTTTTTTGTCGATCAGTTTTTCTGTATATTTGCCAACTTGTTTATCTACCTTTATTTACCTTTTCGTTTTTAACGAAGTGGTTATAATTTCGTTTTGTTGTAGTCACTATGTACTTTTATTTCGATTTATAATGCTGGTAGAATAACTCGAGTATGGTAAAATAAATAATCGGTATGAAAATAAATGATTTGTTCGTATTTGGATATTATCGATGTCCATTATCTGAGATTTACAGTAATGATTATTTGACGAAGGTTTCATGGATTTGGATAAGTATTCGGGCCTTTTTTATAAATAATTGAAAACTTTTCTCACAAGCTGGAGATGGTATTTGATATAAAAAGAACAGATAAGACTATCAAACGTAGTTTGTTTTCGTTATAATTTAAAAAATTAATTAATTTAATAACTCAGATTATCTTAAAGATACACTTTCGCAGCTTCCGTACAATTTACAGAATTTTCCAAGCGTCACCGAACGCAATTAAAATCTGGTCCAATATAAAAAACACGATATTTCGATAATGATCGAATAAATTCCAAACGGGAGCTCGAAGCTCGTAAAAAATCCTCGCGAGGTAATAAATTGGCGATAGAACGAGCGCAACGACACTAGCTGATCATATACGACCTCGAACATTTCGATCATTATTTGAAATACCGCAGATTAATCACGGATTGGAAATACAAACGGAAGTCAATGAGATTCGAGCTCTCTAAATATTTACCATTTTTCGCGCTTACGACAATATTACGATAAAAATGAGCCATCTATGGCGGCTGACTCAATGGCGCTAATCATCATGGGAAAAATGTCGGCAATAAAATTTTCGTTGTGAGGAAGTATAACTACTTTCATTTTCTTTCTCCGTTCACGTTTACTTGGAGAACTTGACATGATATTTGTATCGGTCATCTTGGACGTAATGCTGGAAAACACGTTGGTGGGGAGGGTTTATCTTCTCGACATAACACCGGTTTTATTTAAAACGAATTATTCGCTTTATGAAGTAAACGTTTTTTTTAGTTTTCTTGTTACTAAGTGTTGTGTAGAATTTTCTTCGAATATGAATTCAACAGTAAGTTTTATCGTTTTTGATTTACGCTTTTTAAATTAACATTCTACTTTTAAATTTTATGTGGAGGATTTTCGCTTGTAACCTTTTCTCAAATTTTCATCCTAAAAAATGTATTTTTCAAGAATACGATCTTAAAATTGTGTCCTTATCAATGAAACATTTAATAAAATTAAAACATCTTTAAAAGGATTTCTTTCAAGTTCTTTCATTAATTTCGTCGTAATACCCGAAGAATTCAAAAATCATTGCTTCGAAACTTTCACTTTCGATAAAAACCAAATTTTCGAAATTATTTAACGAAAAATTACGAGGATTTGTTCGACGACGGTATCAAAAATTATTATTATCGAACCTACGAGGCGACGCCACAATGAAACATATTAAAAGCTTTATTTAACCTGTAAATGAAAATTTTAATTTGAAAATTCACACTTGGCGGCTTTTCACGGTTGCCACCATCGGTGAATTTTAAACAGACATTTCAATCGATTACGTTCGATTCGTGAATGAACTTTCGACGTGATTGAATTTATGCGCTAGAAAATATTTTTTGAAAAAGTTGAACGATTTTGAAGCATTGTCTTTTTTTAAAAATTAATTTATAACTTTCCGTATTTCGTTGTAATCTCTAAAGCATTTTGAAAATGTAGTGAAATTTATACAAATATGATTCAATTTTCGAAACGTAATTCAAAACCAAATAATAATCATTCGATACACGAGGAAAAATTCGCCCAAGGAAATACAATTTCCAAATAATTCTATTAAGTCAGTTTTCCCATTTCTGTATCATTTATGCTTGTTAAAAAGTACGCTGAAAAAATTCAAAATATTCAGCATATTCGTATAACAAGACATGTACGAAAAACACGTGTCATGTCATCTTACTTCCTTGTTTTTTTGTACAATTTAACATATTCCGTCATATTATCTTAACAATACGAAAATCTAAAATAAACGTATTTTTTGTCTAATTGCCTTCGAAAAATACCAAAAATATTCGTAAAGTCTGAAGGGTGATGAATTTGATAAATTAAAACTTGTTGCTTGTTAAATCGTAAAATCTCTTGTTTTGATTTTGCATATTAAATTCCGACATTTTTGCGGTTATGCTATGGAGAATGTTTGATAAATGAAACAAAAAATGAGAATTTTTTTTTTTTACATTTCGAATTCATAAATATTATTGGTTTATTAAATTTCCCTCGAACTCGCGTACGTACGGAATTTAATTAATTTTCAAAACAAAACTACACCTTTTGCGTTTTGTTGCAGATAAACAAGGTTTTATTTTAATTACAACGCGATAACGAGATAGGTAATGGGTTAATCAATGATAAAATGTCGGATAGGTAACGTGACCTTTCCATGGGCCATTATTAAAAAGTAATTTTGAATTTTCTTGGATAAAAAAAAAATTTAAATAATTTGGTGTACTTAGTATGTAACAGTTAGGCTGTCTAATTGAAATAAAAGTTGACGGATTTTTTTTCGAAAATCAAAAATAAATAGAAAAACATGCCAAGAAAAATATTTCAGAATATTTTGTTTACACGAGAAAAAAATATAGTAAAAAATTTCACTGGGAATGAATTTCTCAAGATGACAATTATCGAACTGTCATCAGATTGATTTTTTTTCATGATAAAAAACATAAAAATTTTTTCATCGAGGTGAATAAAGCTTTTGAACGCTTAACAGAGACGTTCACTTAATTATTCGAGCTTTTTTTGCCTCAATTATCGCACAGGCGAAGAGATACAGTGGCAACACTGATCGTTTAAATATAGGTTGAATCTTGTTTTTTATAAATAAAAATTTTTAATTTATTTACCTATTGGATTATCTGATTAATTAAAAAAAAATTAATAATCAAATAAAATGTTTGATAGAAGGATCACCTCGATAAAGTGACCCCTCCCCCCTCCCACAACACCAAATAATACATAATTTATTTTACAAATACAGAATATAATGTATTTTAAAATAGTAGGTTAATTGATAACTGACAATATGTCCATAATACTGGGCTTCCGGTGGTTCATACCCCTCCGCCCTTCAGTTTTTGTAGGGTTGTATCTGCATATTTTCAAAACAAATAATTAATTAAAATTAAAAAAAAGCAAAAAATCTATTTAAATAAGAAAAAAATTGAGAAATGAAGAAAAAAATTTGAAGGAAAAAAAAATTATTTTATTTCATATTTTTTATGGCAACAAAAGTACCCAGTCCCAAAGTTGCATAACCCTCCTAACTTCAACTCTCCTCATACATGATTAATTTAATAATATTTGTATATTTCAGGCCTTCCTACTTTCGATCCTCGCTTTACTGTGGGCTCACTGCATGGCAGTGAAAACAAGCGATGTGAAGGATAAACGAGGAACAATCTCAGGATCATATTCATCACCTTCGTCTTCGTACGGCGCACCGGATCACTCTTTACAGGGCTCCGGGTTCACTCCGATCACACCTCCAGTTGGAGTATACCCTCAAAATGCCCCCATAAGTGCATTGCTGATACCTGGCAATCTACTCTACGGTCAGGGCTTAGATTACTCGGGATTATCATACGGTAGCTACGGAGGTATCCCTTCGGTACCGTCGACATATCCTTATGGATTGAACTTGGCGACAGTAGGATCACCATCGGTTACAGCTTATAAACTAGGTCCAGTAACATTCAATCCTAGTCAAGCAGCTACTCCTTATGTGTCTCCGGCGTATCCACCATACAACATATTGTCCTCGTTGAGTCCAGATTATACTCTAGGATCAGCTTATGCTGTACCAGCATCTTATCCGTCGTCTAGTTTACCTTACTCGCCTAGCTATAGTTCCGGTTCAAGTTACCCGTCATATTCGTCCAATAGCTTGAGCTCGTACTCGTCTCCAAGTCATTCATCGAGCACATACAGTAGCTCACCACCGTATTCGGCTTTTGTGGGAAATCACCACAGTGGATCTTCGTACTCGTCTTATTCGTCTCCATCGTACTCGTCATCATCCGGATATCCATCTGGTGGGTATTCATCTCAGTCTAGTTACTCTTCGCCATCTAACTCGTACAGTCATTCGTCGTCTTCTTCGTATCCGTCGTCCGTCTACGGGCCACCGTCTTATAAATCGAGCCCTTTGTATTCTAAATATTAACAAGTTCCTGCAGCTATGCTGTCATACGTCTTATCTCAGTGTTAAAGTTACTATGTTTATGGTTCTTCGTCGGAGGAATTTTAATATTATCCGAGATCTTTTTTCTTTCCTTTAGCGTTACCCTTTTATTAACGATTACCTTGTAATTTTCTATTGCCATGTAATGTCAATTTTTAAATTATTTTGCATTTTTTCTCTTATTTTTTGTTTCATTTTCTCCTCAAATATTTGTATTTTTTTGTATATTACGTGTATTTCTCGACCAAATATATTTGTATTGAGGGTTTAATACCACGCATCGTGCTACTTTGATTTCTTCCAAGAGTTTACGATCCTTTTGAGATAAAGTTTACCGCGTAAGTTATAAAATTTCGTTATAGCTGTAACATCAAAGACTTAAGTCGACTTTGTTGGTCAAACATCGTATCTCGAGTACTCAAAGCATACCAAAATTTTCGCTTTAATGCCATCGGAATTTCATCTTCATGAAGTATCCAATAATAAAAGAAATAATCGTTGGTGAAATATAAAAAGGTTTCATCGATGAGGAAACGTGAGTAAAAAAATATCACATTAAAAGCATCTTGTCAAATAGTCGTAGCAAACGTTTTTCACACTATATTATCGTTTGACGTCTTAATCTATAATTCTACCCTTGGCAAAGGATAAAATATATCTCAAGGTATATCTGTATTTGTCAAATGCGACCTTAAAAAACGACTATATCGACAAATTCGTCAAAAAATGCTCCAACGTTTATAACGGTGCCAAGTACAAGATTAACGATACATTTCGCAAGATGGCAAACCTCCGAGGCTGCTGTAAGTGTACCTACTCATACGTATCTCGTGTATTACGAAGTAATTTTCCAAGATATATAGTGCTAAAATATTACGTGTAAAAAGATCCGCCGCGCGCCGCTTCGGATATCAAAAGCTTCCGAATAATATGACTTTTAAATGCCTGCAAAATAAGCCCTTTTTAACCCACCGCGTATAAATTACCTACGAAACGTTATATTTCTCGAGATCTTGCGTTTTGTTTATAACAAAATGTTGATTCGAATGGATAACATGAGCTTACGTATCAATTACTATTTTGCCTAATTTAAAACCCCAGAGAATATATTTTGTAGTAGTAGGTGAACCAAAATAAAAGAGTTTTGCATCTTTCGAGGTAATTTTAATGCCAAGTTGCAAAGCGTTAAAAAAAGTTAAAAATCAGTGAGAAGAGATGAACTTTACAACCTTAAAAATGGTCAAAACGTAACTGTTTTTATATCAAAAAATAGGAAATTCAATTTTCTTCAAATTATAAGAGATGAAAAATTTTCTAAAACCGTCTTGTTTTCGAGTAAAAATTTAAAAACTACAATATTCTCATGCATTACAGTTCATAGTACCCCGTTTTCAACATTTCGTTGCAGCGCGCTCTGTGTATCGTTTCATTACCAATTAAAACCCGCCATTTTATATGAACCCCAACCACATTTTGTTTTTAACTTCACTTTCAATGTGTTCTCTGCAGGAATGCATTTTCAAAAAAAAGCATGTTTCGTCAAATCACCGCAGGGGAAAGGGGTGCAAAACTCTTCTATCAAAGCTCTCCAAATATGCATAAAATAAAAATTCTACGAAGGAATTTAATCAGGACCGTGCAGAGAAAATCCGAGCTGAGGAGAAAAATTATGCACCCCCCCTCTTGAAAGGGCCTGACATTTTTTCCAGGGGTCGGTCATCTTTTCCAGAAGGCTTATTATTTTTTACAAGGGCTTAAAACGCAAGCGGGCCCCTAAAAAATGCGTGCCCGGGAAAAACCCCCCTTCCCCCTTCTGATTGAGCCTGAATTTAATATCATAACAAATGAGCTTATCACACTCGAAATCATTTTAAATTACGAAAAAATACTATTTATCAAGTGATCTCGTACTACACATACTCGACCATCGTAACAAATAAATTAACGACATTTTACCAAAAAAAAAAAAAAAACTTAACGCCATCTTTTAAAAATTTAATTAGAATAACGGTCAATTTTATCTGCACACTATAATTGTATTGGTTATAAACGAGGAACTGTCGATATGGTACTTTGACTTGGTTAAAAAAAAGACATTATAACTAACTTTCTAAACTCCCAAAAAAATAAGAATAATACATTTTAAACTAGTTACATTATCGGTTTTTTCTAAAAGTATTATGAAACGATCATTTATCATATTTGTGAAATATACGCCCAAGCTCACGATCTTTTGAAACATCTTCAATTAGTTCTATTGAAAAGTGATCGTAATATTTGCACCTATGACGCTAATTAAATTCAACGTCTTGAATTCTCATTGAAGATTCGTCGCAGAAAAACCACACGTTTGCGTTACGTAATTAAAATTCCGAAAAATAATTCGCAAGTTGAATAATACTCTTTGGCCTATTTAGCGAAAAATTTTAAGCATGGGTGCAAATTTTAATGTATATGTCGTGTTGTCGCGTTTAATGAATGTACTTTTTCTTCCGGTGTAGATTTACTAAATATAATGAAAATTAAAAGCGTGTGATTTGTTGGTATGTAATTAAAATGGTATTCTGTTTCGTCGGTTATACAATTTTTTTCCCGTTTTTTGCCCAAACGCCAAGGAAGACTTCCATCTTATGTCAATATGACGAGCGACTCCCACGAATTTGGGAGGATCTTCAAACATAGCGTGTATAATTATGTGCAACGAATGCTCCTAAAATGGTCATAATTGTCAACAGGTTGTTAAATTCTCATACATTGTACGGAAGAAGATTTACGTCCGTCATAATGTTATATCAAGAGATGAGTTATTGAGGAGAAAGAAAGTATTTAGATACGACGTTGAGGTGGAAAAAATAACGAATCTGGTAGAAGAAGCGTAAAATTGATATTTTTTCTAAATGAGGATCAAAGGTTGTGAAAGATACAAGAAAAAACATTTTTCGAAAAAAAGAAAGTAGATTGATTAAATGCAGTTGCCAAAGTCAGAGAAACTAGGTGGCACGATTTTCAAAAAATCTGGTTTCAAATTCCCATATTTTCACTTTAATATCTCGATCGGAGCTGTGCAGAGGAAATCCAGGCCCTGGGGAAAAATTATACGGACCCCCCCTCCCCTTTCTTTGAAAATACCAAAAATTCATGTCCAAGGTCCGGTCATTTTTTCCAAAGGGCCTGTTATTTTTTACAAAGGCTTAAAACGCACATGGGCTCTTAAAAAAATCTAGGCCTGGAGGAGAAATTACCCTCTCCTCTTCTGGTTGAACCTAATCTCAATTTTCACGTTTTCATTTCAATTAATAATTCCGATCGACGATTCGATTTTAGTATTTTGATGCAATTTCGATTAATTTATTTTAGATATTATCGATTTTTCAGATTTTTTAAAAATTAGACAACTGATGACAATGGTTTTTACTCGTATTATGATAAATAAGTAGAAATTACACCAATAAGACGCCTACGGAGCAACGAAATATTACCGAAAAAACCAACAGAAGCGACAAAGTAAAATTTATTCAGTTTGGAAAACAAATTTTTAAGTTTGGCAGCATTGTGAGACGAATTATAACTCACAACTTGAGCATTCATTCTTTACACGTAATGGATCATTTTTCAATTCTATATTTCTTGCGAATTTTTCAAATACTCGAGACTAACGATTTTTTAAAACTTGTGTTCCTACGTTGAAACGAATTTCTGCGGATATTAAATAGGAATTTTAACGCGTACTTTCGTATGGTTCGTGAATTACAAATTGACGACGTCTGTGATTTGAGTTACAAATTTGGAACGTTAAATTTTTACGAATTTTATCAATTTTTATTTCAAACTTTTACATTTGACATAATGTGTATTTATTTCGCGACTTTTTTGAAACCTAGTACCCCCCCCCCCCTCTTCAAGACATGAGAAGTATTTAAATAAAAATTTTTTCAAATAATCTAGGCGAGTTGGGCAATAAAAAATTAATTCATCCCATCTACTCGCCTTGAAATTTTTTCCACAAAAATGTGGTGGGAGCAGTAAAAATCGCCACCGGTGACTAGCGGGCTTCGCGAGTTACTACGCGAAGTGTTTCCCATTTTGGAATTTTTTGAATATAACTCGTGAAATAATCATTATTTTGAAAAAATGAATACAACTAAAATTGTTCCTCGTGAAATTTCCAGCAAAAAATGTTATAATTTTTTTCAGTCCAGGAGTCATATCAAATAACATAATTATTGCTGGAAGGAAAAAGGATATTTTTTGTTGGAAATTTTACTGCATAGAAACGATTTCAATTCTTGTCGTTATAAATTCAAAGGACGTTTTCAATTATAGATTTTTACGCAATTTTTTGGGCTTTTTATTAAATAAACCTCGAGATTCTCGTTTCTGAAAAGAAGCGAAAATTGATAATAATTGAAGGATTTATACGTATATTTTAAATTCGAAAAAATGAACAATATAAAAGATCCCAAAATGAAAATACCAAAAAAATTCACTCCATTTGACGACATACGCCTTGAAAGCCTACAAACGCCGATTCCAATCTCACACATTACGACGCGAACAGCGAAACGATTTGCAATTTTTCCGCACCAACATAGCTTTTCCAGTAAAACCCTAAAAATGAAATTTTCAACCTTGACTACGTGAGGATTACGTTCGCGTGGATTGATATAAAATACCCAAAGCGGTACGAGGAGTGGCGTTATTCATATTGACGTGAAAGTCATGTCAACCGGACATTATACAGATAACAGTTGAAGTACTAGTTCACGATTCGATGATCTTTTCACTATAATCTAAAATAAGCCCTTCTTCACAAAGCTTTAATTCTATCGAAGTTAATACGAAGTAACTCTTCTGCACTGAAAAAGCCCATTTATCACCTCGACAAAATGACGATATCAACCAACGCGAAAATTCGACGTGTATTTTCGACGATAAAAAGCTCCGTGCTTTTTCGCATTTCAAATTGAGCACTGTCAATAAAATTCAGGTATCAATTAGGTGTTTAAGTTGAGAGTAAAAAATCAACGCCCAAAAAGCCTGTTAAAATCGATACGAAAAATATAATCCGATCGACGTAATCCGAAAGTCCGCGATGGACGTTGGTAATGGTTTGGCACGAGTAACCTTGCGCTCGCGTTCACCAACTGTTACATCTTCGCGGCTTCCCGCGATGCGAACTTTCACTCAAGGTCGTTCCAATGGACGCGCTTAAGCGATCACCTAGACTGCGTTTTCTGATGTCGAGTTTTTGACCATCTAACAATGGTGATTAAAATCGTCTGAAGTACGATAAATTATCTAGGCGAATTTTCGCGATTATAATTATAACCCGAGAGTACTTATTGTTCTGAGAAAACAATTCGAGGGTTTTTTACACCAATGTCGAACTCGATGAATATTATTATCGCAAATACGCCGATCAGGCTTGGCGCATGGTGACAAAATGAAAGTCATTTGTGAGACGATGAGGCAGGTGTTACATATTTCGACTAAACTATTAGTTCTGTGGGATATTTCGTCATCGATGAATACCTTGAAGTGTGAAATAATAAGCGATGAATTACGAGACATCTTAACAAGCTGTAAAATAATGGTCATTACTTCCACATCAAGTCCGGTGTTTGTGAAACCTATAAGTGAATGATCAAATTTTTTTTATAAGCAATTTGTAGAGAACTTAGTAGGCCCCAACTTCGAACTGAACCATTTTTTTTTTCACAAAATCAGTTTTCACAGAGCTAGAAACAAAAAACTGCACTCTATGCAAATGGGATAAAAAAAAGTGTCATGGTTGTGTGACATATGATCATGTCTTGGTAACATGTCGAATGACATGTCATGGTAATATCTTATGATCGTGTTATGATGACAGGTCATGGTGACCTGAATAATGACTTATTATGGTGATATGTCATGATGTTTTCATGGTAATAGGGGCGTAGTGACATGTGATGACAAGTCAGGTGATTATTTTTTTCCTCTTAAAACGTGTTATGCGTCGTATATTCATGTTTAACGAAAAACACAATTTTTTCATGTCACCATACCATGTCATAGATGACAATTCATCGTCATTGTGACGTATCAAGGTCAGGAGACACATGTGATCATGTCATGGTAGCGTGTCAAGTGACATGATATCATGACACGTCATGATTACGGTGTTGTGTCATGGCTACGAGTGGCATGTGACGTCAAATAACGTTTTCTCATATTTGTCGTCAAGTGACATGATATCATGACACGTCATGATTACGGTGTTGTGTCATGGCTACGAGCGGCATGTGACGTCAAATAACGTTTTCTCATATTTGTCGTCAAGTGACATGAAAACGTCACTTTGTTGCGGATTTGTACGCAAGCTGATCTTTCTCTAATTTACTTCCACATAGCTCGAAATCTAGATCAATGACATAAACTCTTTCTTTATGCATTTTGTGGAGAACTTGGTGAGATTCAATTTTGAACTTGAATTTTTTTTCGATATAACCAGTTTTCACAAAGAAAAAGACAAAAGCGAAAAACCGATTTCAGGATGTTGAGAACCGCAAAAAAGGGGACTTAGAAATTAGAATATGACATAAATCCAACAATGAATTATGTTATAAAGGATATTGAACACCAAATAAGCACAAATTTGATGATGATTATTTAGAAGTTAAATTGATATTAGAAATTGGCCAATATTGACATTGCGATTTTTTTATGAAAGAATAAAAAACAACCATTCGATAAAAGTAGCCATATCATCACCATTAATCTCGATCAAATTTCTGAATTTATAATCAACGTTATCAAAAAGGCTATCGACTTAGACAAGTAGGGCAATAAACACCTCGATATCGCCATTTCCAATCTTAATTCCAATCAAGGTAACGAAATAGACCCCGTACGATTTATTATTTCACGTCCGGCAAATACGAACGAACCGAAAGACCATAAAGCGAATTTAATTTCACCTTTTGACAATAATTCTGTCAACGTGAACGTTGAAAAGCAGAAAATTTCCTAATCCTCGAACATATTTCTTCATCAAGCAACACTTGCCCAAATACTTGGCACAGACCGAAAATGTAAAATAAATTTCTCGAATACACCACTTTTCGAAAATCTCGCATAAAGTCACCAGGGAACTGGAAAAAAGCGAGGAAGAAAAAACTGAAATTTTAAATGTTTTTGGAATTAATTCAAAACGTATAGCATTAGAAAAAATTAAGCGTAAAATATCGTTATACCAAAACCACACAGCACTTTCACGTAGTAACCGTCGACCTCGGATTAATTTCCACCACCGAGAATCTCCTGCGCTATGCACAAGTAAGTGCACTAAATAACACGAATTAAAGCTGTTTTACGTAATTATATGGCTGAAAAGTCTTCGCAACGTTGGCAGCAGCGATGCCGTTATGCTGAAAGCTTTGATTTAGAAGAAATATTACCCGGCGTATTTAATTACCGAATGGTAAACTATTCGTAACTTGGATTAGAGAGAATTTCGAAGTTAAAACGAGGTTTTTTCGTAAACTTGTTTCGTTTTCAGAAGCGTTATTTTTTTCACCGCTGGTTTCTTCGGAGAAGAAGTTCGTATTCATATTTCTTTTTACCGAAAATACACCGAGTAATTTATAAACGTTTGTGGATCCGTGTTTTCAAGTATAACCGAGTATTTTCATCAAGTGCCCCGTGGGAATATAAACTAATGTTCATTTAGTCTGGATTAATCTCGCGTGTAACATGAACTAGATGTTTGAGAATGTAAGAATTCACGAGTTCCGCATAGGTTATTGATGCAGCTTGTTAGAAGATGCACACTCGACTGAAATTCAAAGCGAAATATCCTTCGAAGCTATTTCAACACCTAAAAGAAGTCCGTAACTCGATAAACGAAGCTTGAAATTTTTGTAAAAATTCACAACGCAGAAACTCACGATATGTGGGAGATCAAGAATCAAGCATCACAGGAGAACAAAATAACTACCGAAGTTTTAATGAAGCATAAGTAACCTCACACGACACCACTTGAAAAAGTTAACACAACGTCTTCTTTGAGTAACTAAACCTCAAGAAAACCTTGACGTTTTAAAGACTAAGACAAATATGAACATTTCTCAATTTCCTGACGGACTCCGAAATGCAACCAACATATCACCGACGTTAATAAAATCACGTGTTAAATCGCCTCAAAATATGTTAATAAAATTGCATACTCGCTAGAGAACAGGCTCCCACATGTCACACCTACTCCACCATCTCTGAAATTAAATTACGTAAACGAATTTTCTCCGAAACTTCGCAACAGAAAAAAAATACCTTCAGACTTTCGCGCCTCCTAATGTCACTTTTCTTTATTTTTATTCCAGTACGGCAAATTTTTACAAACTACATCTGTTTCTTTTCGCTGTTATAAATGAAATATCGCTTTTTGTTGTCGGCGCAAATATCTATTTATACGGAGAACGATAAAAGAAAAAATTCCCTCGTGTTTTCTTGCATGATTTATCTCAAAATGACATCTATAAGCCTTGGAAAAAAATACGACTAGGCGCATTCGCAGTAAAAAAACACGTTGACATTTTGTGTTTATTATTTATGAGAACGAAGCTAATAGACGATTTTTTCAGCTTTTTCTTTCATCGCGTGAAATAAGTTAAATGAGAAATATTTGATAAGAGGTTTTCTGCCATCAGCGTAATCGCGTATTTAACACGTATTGACGGCTGGAGAATCGATTTGTCAAGCAAAGGGAGAATTTTCTCACTGCCTTCAACAGATGAGTATGCAACTTATTTGGCATCTGTGTGAAACAAATTGAGCGACAGGGTATACAACGCCTTGAATGAAATATTTTATTGGCTGAATCATGAATCTATTTATGGAAATTGTCATTTATTATAAAAATGACTGGACAGTGGACATCTTGAAAGTTCTTTTCATTAGTTGAGAGGTCATGTGAGGTAGACATCTGAGATAGATTTTGGGACATATTTAATCGACATTCTTTAATTTTTTTTATTTATTTATTTTTGGTGATGGCTTCAGCCAGTATTGGCTATTTCGCCCGACCACAATGTTTACAGTAACTTATACAATTTTGTTATTTTTAAATAATGAGCTAGTTTCGTCATGTTCTTGATATCGTCAAGTCTACATTGGTTTCGTTCATTCTGAAAAGTTGGACAAGTCAGGACAATGTGTGTGGCGTTGAAATTAGTGTGATGGCAGAATGGACATTCGTGATTTGCACGGGCGTTTTTCTGTAATAGATATTTTTTGAAGCGTTGAATAATCAATGGACGTTTGAGCGTATTTTGCGCCAGTTCTTGTGTTATGGTGGCTATGGTATGACTAAGCAGTCTGTATTCAAATACCTTGGAATAAAATTGAATAATCTAGTTACCTGTGCATGTTTCTCGCTGGAAGCCATATTCACCTCGATTTGAGGAACCTAATAAATTGAACTTTTCGTTTATAGTATCTTCCCTCGACCATGGTAAATTCTTCATTCATCAGCTTTTTGAATCATTTCCTGAAAAATACATAATATTGTCAATACATCAAGAGCTTCAAGCAACCAAGTGCAATGTAAATGATGAAGGATTTTCCATAGGCTGAAAATTGTTTGTATTTTTCATCGAGCCTTAATTCCTCATAACTTCGGCATTATTGGAACGTCGTAGTTAAGTACAAATATTTTCTCAAAACCACATCTAAAGAATCTCTTTTTGGAAGAGTTCTCTTCATAACCAAACCTTATGATAAATACGCTTTTAGAGTTTACTTTGGTTGATACGGAAATACTAAAAAGACAAAAACATACATCGATGACTTCACAAAGACCTATCAATAGTACAAGCAATTCGCCTTATCTCGGTTAATAATTACATAAACACCGAGTACTTCTTGGTCCATCAACTGTTATCTAATTAATGCCGTATTGTTGGGAAAATCACATCTTTGACGTTGACTTCACACACCGAAAACCTGCTCTTATAACATCAATTAACGATATCGAGTTTCACTTTCAAAACGACATCTAAATACATGCGAAATCCTCCCAAAATGCATAATTGCCGATAACTGGTTACCATATACATACAAATGCGGTAGCTTAATCGCATTTTTACGTCTGGTCTTCGGTACGAACCGTAAGAGCATGTCAAAAAATTCACCATCAAAACGGGAATCCTTTCACTGGTGTAAAATTCTCCGAAAGTAAACTTCAATGTGTACAATTGAAAACGAAAATTACTCTTACAAATATCAGACTACAATAAGAGTAAAATAGATAATCACAGAGGTTAATACGACGAGTATGTGTAACTCGTTGTACTTATAGGTTCGCGGTAAGAGCG
The DNA here is from genome assembly GCA_003261595.1 of Maconellicoccus hirsutus. Lineage (NCBI taxonomy): Eukaryota > Metazoa > Arthropoda > Insecta > Hemiptera > Pseudococcidae > Maconellicoccus > Maconellicoccus hirsutus. The sequence goes on from QBDW01000278.1 coordinate 18,678, forward strand.
AAACTAATTCATTATTCATCGAATTTAAGCACGCGCACAACGTTTTCCAACAGGATTAAAATCGTTGTATTCGAAATACGTAGACTTGGCCTATTTGATTTTTTAATAGAGCTTCGTTGTCCGTTTTAATGAGCCATCATTAGCAACTTACGTAACGGTAGACGACAGATCGTGTGTTTTCAAAATACCAAATAATTCTTTGTCCGATAGAAAAAATTTTCCAAACAATTACATCGTAAATGCGCATGAAACCACATCAGACATCACGTGAATTTCTTCGAGATCGATGAACTTTTCGAGCGATTTTAATCCAAAACCGACACGAGGCATCAATATGGAAAATAATTAACCAAATACTTAAATGTAAAACTTAAAGGCGTGTAAAATAGCAACATTTTAATCGCAGCCACAACGCGTTTTCGAGCACGCCAAAATTCACCAAATTGAAACACATATCGCTTCGGCAAACACCACGACGCCTTGTTCTACCCAATAAACATTTCAGAAGTTAAATATTAAGGATTCGTTTACGTATAGTTCGACTTCACGAGAATTTTACACGCTCATTGCAATAGGGTGTTTCGAAATTCAAACATATGAGAGTTTTCACTTCAAAGCGTTCTAGATCTTTGGGGAAACTTGCCAGCATGTATGTTTAAATCTATCAAGTGTTCTTATTTTGCATAAACTGCGAAATTCACGCTCGAGCTAATTTGAGGTGTGCCAAACACGTATCTTTGACGTAAGGGTTTTTCTTTTTTCAATAGTCAAACTTTAAGGAAGGGGTTTTCTCAGTTGGCGCGAATTTACAAATCGTATTTGACGAAATTTCGGAGGAAATGCGTCTTGAAACGTTTATCTGCTTTTTGACACGTGAAATTACGAAAATAAAAGATACTCGTAGAATTGCCTTTTATATGGAAAACTACTCCTCTAATAAAACATGTCTTTTGGATATAAGAGGAGGTCTTTCAAAAGCCATCTAAAAGGTTTCGAACCCAAAACGTGGACACACGACATAAAGCCAATTTCACAAAACCTACAAAGAATGACTTTGCAAAGGAAATAATCCAAAATACGAGAATTTCGCGAAAACTCATCTACACGCAAGTTACACGTACTTTTCACTTTTATTTTTTCTCTGCTCGTAGTAGTAATCAATACAAAATACGTTATAATTCGGTGCGACTCGTGCACCGCGCGATTTCTACATATGCCGCTCATGTACACGCTTCACTGGGTAAATCTGTACGCTCGCAACGCGAACCGCTACGTTCCGGGCACGTATTTTTCATTCGGTGATGTTACCAGTTTAATAAACTCTTCTTCTATTAGCCCCCAGCGACGAATTTAATTTCACAAAAGAAAACAATACCGAAGAACGTTTCCTTTATGCAACAGCTGAAGAAATACCGCGTAAAGTATCCGAGCGTTATTGTACGACAGCCTTTGTGAATCTTATGCTCGTAAAACGCGCCCATACAATAAATCGGACTTCGTACGCTGCGAATTTTCAGCATTATTCATATTTAAAGGTCACTTATTACTTGTAAAACCTTCGTATCCGCACAATGCCAAGTTCGCTTTAATTTACGACTTTTGTATGTGTAAACAAAACAAACCCCGTTATTAAGCTACGGTAAATATCTCAACGTTTTTTAATATCGGTCCAACTAAATTTACTTTGAGCGCGTCATTTTACGTCGTAATTTATTTTAGATGAAGATAGAACACGGAACAATACATGAAAGTTCAATGAAAGGCTATTAACGAGTTTTAAATCATTGCGTATTTTTAATGAAAATTCAGCATCGAGTTTCCATCGGAAACGAGATGATCAAATGAGAACAAGAGAATAAGAATGTACTCTCAAGTAGCACTTTTAAACAGGCCCAACCATAAAGGGGGAAAAGGGGGTTTCCCTCGGGCCCAGATTTTTTTTAGAGGTCCGCATGCGTTCTAAGTCCTTGCAAAAAAATAACAGGCCCGTTGAAAAAAATTACCAGCCCTTGGAAAAAATGTCGGACCTTTTCAAGAAAAGAGGGGTCCATATAATTTTGAGAATAAGGATGTACTCCCAAGTAGCACTTTTAAACAGGCTCAACCATAAAGGGGGAAAAGGGGGTTTCCCTCGGGCCCAGATTTTTTCAGAGGTCCGCATGCGTTTTAAGTCCTTGCAAAAAATAACAGGCCCGTTGGAAAAAATTACCAGCCCTTGGAAAAAATGTCGGACCTTTTCAAGGAAAGAGGGGTCCATATAATTTTGAGAATAAGGATGTACTCTCAAGTAGCACTTTTAAACAGGCTCAACCATAAAGGGGGAAAAAGGGGTTTCCCTCGGGCCCAGATTTTTTTCAGAGGTCCGCATGCGTTTTAAGTCCTTGCAAAAAATAACAGGCCAGTTGGAAAAAATTACCAGCCCTTGGAAAAAATGTCGGACCTTTTCAAGGAAAGAGGGGTCCATATAATTTTGAGAATAAGGATGTACTCTCAAGTAGCACTTTTAAACAGGCTCAACCATAAAGGGGGAAAAAGGGGTTTCCCTCGGGCCCAGATTTTTTTCAGAGGTCCGCATGCGTTTTAAGTCCTTGCAAAAAATAACAGGCCAGTTGGAAAAAATTACCAGCCCTTGGAAAAAATGTCGGACCTTTTCAAGGAAAGAGGGGTCCATATAATTTTGAGAATAAGGATGTACTTCCAAGTAGCACTTTTAAACAGGCTCAACCATAAAGGGGGAAAAGGGGGTTTCCCTCGGGCCCAGATTTTTTTCAGAGGTCCGCATGCGTTCCAAGTCCTTGTAAAAAATAACAGGCCCGTTGGAAAAAATTACCAGCCCTTGGAAAAAATGTCGGACCTTTTCAAGGAAAGAGGGGTCCATATAATTTTGAGAATAAGGATGTACTTCCAAGTAGCACTTTTAAACAGGCTCAACCATAAAGGGGGAAAAGGGGGTTTCCCTCGGGCCCAGATTTTTTTCAGAGGTCCGCATGCGTTCCAAGTCCTTGTAAAAAATAACAGGCCCGTTGGAAAAAATTACCAGCCCTTGGAAAAAATGTCGGACCTTTTCAAGGAAAGATGGGTCCATATAATTTTTCCAGCTCGGATTTTCTCTGCTCTGCCCTGCTTTCAAATTCTGCCTTAATCTTACTTTTGACACTTGACTCTTTCTTTGAATCCAAGTCTGACCTAATCCTCGCTCCAAGAAAAGGCGAATTTCAACTCACGAAATATGTCTGCATCGAGGAGCTATTTCAACGTAGATGTTTTACCTCGTCCATCTCAAAGGAGGTAGTTTCACTCTAACCGAAAACAGAGTTAATTAATTCGTCATTTGGAATTCTTTCAGGAACTCGGCGCTAAAAGTGACGTCCATCGACGTGGTTTTCCATATATTTACAGTTTGCAAGTAATTCGTCTCGATAGGGAAAATCGATACGACCCTTTTGAATTATTCAAGCTTAAAACCAAAGCACTTCCACAGATATTTTTTCCACAAACGAGCAAACCAATGAATAAATAATTTGGGATTTTCAAATTAAGTAAGAAAATTTCAAGCATAAAAGTGAAGATTGCTTGAAATGTGTAATAATTGATGGAACAAACGATGAGGCGATTTCCTCTAAGAAACTCCTGATTAAAAAAAATCAGGTTAAAAATTATTCAAAAATATGAGGGGAAAATTTACGGATACTTTATGAAATGATTTAATTATTAAATGAAATCTCCATCAAATGGGCTTCTTCGGTCTTTTTTATTTTTTCTGGATCAACACATGTGTATTCGACAATTCAAGTTTGAACAGTCTCGTCTTCAGTTTATTGCTACTTTCGTCACGAATACGATGAAATTTTCAACAAAACGTGGTTTTTTATTAAAAACACAAATTCCAAGGTACGAATCTAGTCCATCGAGTATGTTATTTAGTCACAAGATAAAAGTTTTCCTTTGCAAATTCTTTTGCGAATATATAACTTCACATTTTACGCTCTCGCATACAAAATCAGTATCGGTTTTCAATGAAATTATTTCAACACACGAAAAATGCATTTAGTTGAAAAATTGATAATAGCAGAAGTTTTAATTCAGAAAGTTCGCAACCTTATTGCATGGTGGAATTCCAAGTCGCAAAAAATTACGTAATCTGAACCGCATGATACGTCGGGGTCCTTTGGAACTCCGCAGCATCGTGCTATTTATCTTGAAAACTTGTTAGCTCTTGAAAAGTTAAATTACATTAAGAAATTTACTTCAGTAAGAACCATTGTTTCGGGGACGTTTTAGTTATACGACGGAGATGCTTTGTTTTCGTGGAGAAAAATTTATATAATTTTTTATCACGTGTTGTGCAGAATTGAAGTGAAAATTGAATCGGAATATGAATTTGTGTTGATAAAAAGTCTCGATTATTCGGGGCCAAGAGTTAAATAGATGAGTGATGAGTAAGTTTAGCAAACCTTTTTACTAGTGATTTCTTTTTACGAAATAAAACAATCACAAAAACATTTTAAAATTATCGATTCGATAAATTTTCAAGAATTGTTACAATTTTTAATAATTCAAAGCCACCGTAAAAAATCTTGAAAACATCAATCATCGAAAAAAACTTCCCCAGAATTCGTAAAACCGCCGAAATGACGCGTTCATTACCGAGAATTACTGTTCGATTTTGACGACATGACAGTTCGAAATATGAAAAAAATATGATAATTCACATGTTTTCAAGGGACGTTGTCTGATGAACAAAACACGAATATATTTCTGTTTCACGTTGACAACGCTAATCATCGAACGTGCTACCGATGGATTTATAATTTATGGATAATTTGATTCTTTTCCAATAAAAATATGAAATTCGGTGAAATATTTTTATTTGTTTTTGCAATGATTTTCGCATTCATGAGGTCAATCTTTGCCAAGGATTGCATACCAGTTACGCAACCATGTACATTGGATTTTTCTTCTTGTTAGAAAGTCTGTATCAAAAATGGTGGTCAGTTGAGTTACACCTGATTAGAATTTATGGAATGATATTAACATTTTTTGAAGGAAAAAAAAATCGAGCTATTGGAACAGGCAATGAGATGGATAGTGGCCCTAAAACTCCTTTTATGTTCTTCTATGTATTTGTACTTGTACTGATCCCTTGTTATCGTTGAAGCCCTCCTCCCCCTTGAATGATACAGTGGAGGACTTGAGGTTAATGGAATTGAATCGAAAATTTATAAATAAATTTATCTCTACTATTTTAATCACTTTTTAGTTTTTTTGACAATAGCTCCATCGCTCTGTCTGTTTATACTTCTTTTCGATATTTTTACTTATTTTTCCTCCAATTTCTCGACTTCTCCTCAAATTACGCATCTCAAATTACCATAAACCGAGTTACTCCGCAGATCAAAGACTCAAAATACATCACCCCACAAATGCCAAATTAAAATACCAATATAACGCGTACCAATCAACATGTGATTTCGAACGCATCTAAAAGCACCCCTTCGACGTAATCAATCGCAACACGTAGAAAGCACGATTCGCGGTTCGCCTACGTTAGACAACGATTACACCGTCGACAATTCCTCGACGAGGCATCTTCGCAAACGCAACAGTTCCCATTCATGCGAATTAACATGCCGCAGTAATTCGCTTTTATAACCTTCGTTAGCATATAAGATTAGCACATTAGCACACAAACGACGCGTATAAATTATCCACGCTTCGTTCATCCGCGCATCATCTCCGATAAAGTAAATCACCCGACGCATTAAAAGGTATCGAATTCATTACCAAAACGACGCTCGTATTTTACGTAAAAATTACACCGACCGTCGTTAAACCGACCCATCGAAAGAAAGCGAAATGAAAACAACGAAAAACATCGGATGCTGGGTTATGTTAATGAAAGCGATATTTCCATCATCTTGTACCAATTTTCGCCATTTTCTTAAACCATCTTCGTGCCTCTTACGTCTCGTCACCGCTTCCCGACTCTTTATTGTTCGCATGAAAAACCAATGTACCATGCATGAGTTCTGCAGATTGAAACCGTGAAGATGATGGAATAAGATCGATGTAACGGCCTCGCGTATCCGATGATTTAGTGTTTAAACGACCGATACCGGTAATATAGTGAATACATGGTGTATTTTTAGTGCGCGACGAAAATATCGAGAAAAATTTTACCAATAGTTTGTCTCCGTTTGGCAATATGATAATAAGAGTTGAGGACCATCAAGCGCCTAGAGAACCTTTATTATTTTTGGTAAGCGATTTTTTTTTTCCTTCGTGTAATTTCATTCACAAGAGTCCTTTTGATTGATATACAATACTCGTGGCAAGGATAAATTCACCGAAGAAAAAATTTCCGACAAAATTAATTACCATTTGGCTTTCCGAGCCGAAGATAAAACCACAGAAACGTAACTTTTAACATTACGTTTTAAATTTATGAATTAATTAAAAATCAATAAAACCGCCCAACGGATTTATTAAGCGTGAAAACTTTCTTTGCCAACTTTGTCTGAAATTTATTATCTAATAAAATGTTTTTCAAAATTATTGCTCACTTATCGCCATTTTTCAAGTTCAAATTTTCCATTCATCTTTTTCCTTTATTGGCTTTTAACTTTACGCGACGAGATTTGCTGTAAAAAACTACGGTTTATTTTTTAATAAGGTAGTTTTACAATGGAAAAGTTTAACTTGTTTGTTTCCAACTTTTTTGGAAATTTTCCGTAATTGTGATTTATCCCATTGACAAGTGGTATCTTTCGTAGCATCTTTTGTCAGTAATTCTTCAAATGGCAGAATATGTCGAAATGAAGTTTTAGTTTTATGAAAAAATTCTACTCCGGTGATTGATAAACGACATATTCGAGGATATTGCTTTTTAATTATTAAAAGTAAAAAAAAGTAAAAAAAAATAAAACTCGTTTAGAATTACATTCTGACGACATAACTGTCAAATCATCAGAATCAATGCCAATCACTTCACGTAGATAATAACATTCGCGTTGATTATTTTTAAATTAAATACTCGAAAATGCCTGAACGATGAAATATTTAATAGCTCTAAAAATGTTTGTCAACTCATTCGTGGTTAATTTTTTTTTACCATTTTTAAGGGCGATGTCTAATTAAAAAAAATCGTTTTCTAATAAAATTCCTCGAAAAAAACAACACGCTTGAAACGACATTTTCAAAAATATCTTACAAAATGATCAATTTTGTTAAGTTTTAGAAACCAACGAACGTTATATCGATTAAATTTGTATTTATATTTGTATAATATTTTGTTTATTATCAAAATTTAGATGTTTATTCGACAAATTAATTATAGTATTAATTAAACAACAGTGGTATATTGTCAAAATTTAGGGTAAAATATTTTAATCATTTAATAGGCGATATTATCAAATTTTATATTCGTGGAGAGATTCTCATTCCGATGGCATATTTTACGATTATTTACTTCAAGATTTTCATATTCGCCTCTCTTTATGAAAATTTAGAAGATTGTTTGCATCAATTATGAATAATAAATATGCATTAATTTCAACACGAAACGAAAATAGAACTTTGCGAGCAAAATGAAAAGAAGGCGTTCGGCAAGGACAAAATTATTCATTTTTAAATTGGAATTATCAAAATTGAAATACATCAAAGCGCTGACTTCATTTTTTATTTCAATAGAACAACGTAAATCCGGTTTTGAGAAGAAATATTGAAAATAAAAAAAGTCATAAGTTCAAAAAAAATATTGCACTGGAGACATAGACGAACAAGCAGTGTTGTCGGGAGAGGAGCAAAGGGGGCATTTTGCCCTGGACTTGATTTTTCTGGAATGGCTTGAAAAATTTCAAATCATTTAATAATATAAAACATCTTCCCCAATTTCTTTCAGTTAATTGTTGTCACATATAAATTGAGAAGGGGCTTGAAATATTTGTCAAAGGCCCATTTTTACCCTTGACATCTGAGATGCGCCCTCAGATATCACTTTTTTCCATCGTATTAAAAATTAAGAGAACATCGCTTTAAAGCAAACAATTTTACAATATCAAACGAAAATATGCGCCCGAGCATTGGTATTCTCCACCTTGTACTAGCGGCTCACTCATATCTATCACCACGTGCAAGAGGTAACATGAAACAACGGGCACCGTATTAGGTTGATACCTTTGTCAATGCCACCCGCTGCATGTAGCGGCGTTTTAACGTTACTCGCTGCTAATGACTTTCATAAGCTGTTGTTTCAAATTACAACTTACACAGCACGAAGCATAAATTTATGTAAATGAATCACTAGCACCTCGAAAAATTCGATACTATCACCATATTTTCACTACTTTTTTACCAAATTTTCAAAACCTCGTCAACACCACCCCTACCCCCTTCATCAATGAAGTCAAATTTTAGATTAAAAGAAAATCGATGTTTAAAAAAAAAACAGTATAAAAACATCAAAATAAAATTATAAAAAATAATTGAAAAAATGTAAATATGACGTCACATTTTTTTGGCAGTGCTGCCAAATCAGAAAAAAAACATTTTTTATCAAAGATGACAATTTTTGTAGTTGTAATTTTTTCAAAAATATGTGTTTTCAGTTTTATTTCATTCTTTCGCCACTTTTTGACAAAATTCACTTCTTTTTCACTATTTTTATAACCTATTTTTAAAATCACTATTTTTTCACTACTTTCATTACATTTACAACGTGCTGGATACCCTGAATTTCGATATTTCAATTTTGATGCTTCGATTTCGATATTTTGTTTTCAATTATTTTGATTTCGATTTCAATACGTCGATTTTGACATTTTGACTTCAATATTTCAATTTCAATATTTCGATTTCGATATTTCGATATCTTCAATTCGATTCTGATGCTTCGATTTGCATATTTTGATTTTAATATTGGACAAGTTCATCTCGATAATTCAAGGTCGATGCTTTGATATCGATTTTCGATTTTTGAAGACGAAATAAGACGTTACCTCGAAAGTTGCACTTTTGCCTAGCGTTTCGAATTCTGCAAAATCAATTTTTCCCGAAATTTTTTCTTCCGATTTCAGTTTAGAGTGTATTTCCGCAGCATCTAAAAACATATTAAACATATTTTTATAAGTTTTGAAAAAATACGTTTTTTAGAATTAAAATATTATGTTATTTTCCATCATTCATATAAAAAAAAACACTTAACTTCCCACAAATACCCCAACTAATCCTTATCAACTTTACAGCTGTGGATGACGCTATCATTACTCGTTTCGGAATTCGGTGCCATGAGAATATCAAACGAACCCAGACCGCGAAAACAACCCCACGAGCTAAAACCACGTATATCAAACATGCCAATGCAAAACGACTTCCCATACCGGTACGTGTTCCCGGCCAACCATCCTTTCTCAAATTTCGCTCAATATGTAAGCACGCATCCTACAGCTTCTTCGAATAGCCATAACGCTTACGACATGTACGCGACGCCTTCAACTCCTCAGCAATACCGCTCCAATCAATTACCAGAGTATAACAAATACCTCTTCAAATCACCTTACCCTCAACCCTACACGTCTCCGAATCCGGCTCCTGTGTCGCAACTTCCATTCCACGCCACACCATCTCCCGTCTTCCTGCTGGTACACGCCGGTCAGCCGAGCACCGGACCTTATCAAACTTTCGTTTTGATACCAACCGATAACAATCAACCTTTACATCCAGCAGTTCATCACCAGCAAGCGTATCCGAATTTAGTGCCGACCATTCAATACGCCACGAATTCGCCATATAATACTATGCCTCTGAGGGCGAATGTTTTACCAATTGCTACAGCTACTTTACCATCTCCGGTTATAACGCATTCGTCGCAATTCCTCAAACCGTCGAGTAACCCATATCAGACTCAAATGGTCCAAAGGCCTGTTAACTTGTACCAGTTACCATCGGGCAAATACTACCCGCAGAAGAAGAACTCTATTGAATCGAAGATCAGTTCAGATGACAATGAAAAATCCGAACAGACTGCCTCAACATCCACCGAAAGAACTTCCGAGAAATTAAACATTGGTAATCATATTTCCAGTTTAAATTCCACAGTTGAGTAAACACAAACGCGTTGTATTGCTTTATGCACATGCACGTATAATTACTTCGAGTGCGTTGTTTTATGACATATTAATTTCATTTTAGGTGCCTTACGAACGAGATCGAAATAACCCGCATACGTAAGTCTTTCTTGAATTATATTTTTCCTCATCAAAAACACCAACAACGTCAAAAGCCCACATCTCGGCATGTACCAATAGCGAGTTACCTTTGTGAAATAAATCTATATTTTGCATAATGTAACGTCGAACAGCTTTATTAATAAACTTTCGACGTAACGTCATTAATACGCGGAGCCGCATTAAAGTCTCCATAGTAATAAGAACCATGTCCCATTGGACCTATTCGCTGCTCTCTCTTTTCGCGTACAGCCGAGTCAACCGAAAATTTCCACCTGATAAAATACGCCAAATATTCAACCTCTCGAACCCATCTTTTCGTAGTCCATTTACCGCCTAAATCCCCGTGAGATTTCGCCTCAAAAACTGACGCGATATTTTGCCAAGTAAATCGTTCGAATCGACGTCTTTGACATTATTGGCATTTTTTCCTCAGTACCTTCTTTTCCAGATTAACATACGTTGATGATTTAATTCAAGCATTTTTCTTTGTATTTCTGTCCTGTATCGATACAACCGACGAGATCACTCTTTGTAAGTTTGCTCTCTACTTTGTATCTTCACAGGAAGATTTTCTTCCAGTTTAAGAAATTTTTCAAAGTAAATTTTTGTTTCAAGTTTAAACACTTTGAATAAAAAAAAATCTCAAATAGAAAAAACGCTTCGTTTATTTATTTCGATTCACTTTTGTTTGTTCGCGATAAAGCTGAATTTATTCGTACGAAAAAATCTCCCAACAAGCCATCAAATTAGACGTTATTTTAACGAGCGGTATTTTCGTCAACATTGAAGATTAACTATTTTTTTAAAACGTAGTTCTCGAAGTGTTATTAATTTTTCTCACAAAAGTTGAAAAAATTTAATTTTTAAAAATGTAAAAAAACATTTACACCGCGAGCAGACGAAATAAGATAATAGTAATTTAATTCGCTCCTTTTAAACAAAAAATAATCGTTATCTTTGTCAAGTTGTGAAAGAACGTTGACTTGGTTTTTATTTAATTTCATTTTATGAATTTTTTTTTTCTTGTATTTGTATAAATTGTAAATATTTTAGAGTAGATAACAAATTTAAGAAATATTACCATGTATTACGAAGCTGAATGGAAATGGAACGATGAACGAATGCTTTGAATTTCATTAACAGGAAAGAAATCCTTTGGATAAATAAAATTGGTTATGCTAATTTCCTGTTTTGGCTCAAAAAGTCAAGCTTTGAACGAAATTAATTAATTATTGTTATTCGGGGTAAGTTTAAAAATAAGGGGCAATTTTGAACGAAAAATTTTACAGATGTAGTTTAAAAATCACAGCATAAAAATATCAACTTCAAAGTCACCTCTTATTTTCAAAGTACCCCCAAAGAAACCATATATCATGGAATAAACAAACTTTGAAAATAATGGCAACACTGTTTTTGACCATAAAAGTGTATAATATTTCTTAAATTGAAATTAAAACACTGAAAAGAGGTGTTATTCACCTATATACAAAGTTGATTTTTCATTCTTAGCGAAGGCCTTTGACAGCCTTTTAAATGGAGTTTTGAACGTTCATCGGACGATTCACCTCGAAAATTATTCACAAAATTGGAAAACTAAAGAGTCGAATATTCCATACTCAATTTACATATTTTGACATTCAGATGTCACATATTTGAACAATTATTTCTCCTAATAGACATAATTAAATAATCTTCTGAACGAATCATTCACGAACGATAATATTTTCTTGAACAATTATCACCAAATTACGAATCAAATTAGATCATGACGTGTTTACTTCTACAGACTTCAAATTACAGTTGTTCGTAAATGATTCACAGAAATGACGTCACATACTTTCCTCCCTAATTTCCTTCAGTTCCCTTTCCATCCAGCTGCATAATTAAATTACCAAAACGTATTTATATAAGGAATAAAAAACCTTTACCATTCACTTGTACATATATAATTGTAATTTATTATGTTGTTAATAAATGAATTATCACGTTGACTGGCTTTTTTCTCCATTTCAGTTCCCTAACTGCATAATTAATTAACGTTAGATCTCGTAGCGTAGCAATTAACACAACGCTGAGGAAAATGCACCGAAAATTTTTCCTCGAAGGCATCACGTGTTGATTTGTCTTCGCAATTATTCACAGTACATTTCGACTCGGATTAGACGTATATTTACTCTTTAAAACACCGAAACAACGAACAATTACCGTTTGATTTCAGTAGTAGTGAAAGTGTTAAAATGATTCGTATGAAAAAAAAAATGCGCGAGGATGAAAAGAAAAACAATGTAAATGATACCCATCGATTTTAATTACCGGGCGACATCTCATTAACGAATCGAAAAATCTCGTTAAAAATATATTTATACCAAAAAACGATAAAATTTAACGTTGTAGTTTTTTTGGTTGAAAAAATCGAGAGTATTTTCTTGCTTTATTGTTGGAATTTGCATATTGATGCATCCGTTATTCGTAATATCTTCGAAATAGTAATACACACTTTTATTAATCAATTCGATACACCGATTGGGATGATTTTTATACGTTCGCATTTCTTTTCATAGCTTCAAACCCTTGAAGGATTTCTTAAAATGAGAAAAAAATAACAATAAATTCAAAAAAAATGAAAAACTGACTGGAATAATTTCAATTTTGAGAAAAAAATCTATTCTGTTCATAAATAGAATTTTTAAATAACCTCGTGGTTTAATATCGAAATTATTTTTCAACATGTGGCCTATAAAAAAGTCGAAAAATACACTTTGGTAATTTACGTGACGTCATTTTCGGTGAAATTTAACTCCCGAAGAATTTTTATAGCTTTTAAGCAATAATGCTTTCAAACGAGATAGTATTTTTATAGAGTCAACCCGGAATAAATTCACGAGGGGGGAGGGGGATTCGAGAAAAATTTCCATCTTTTTTTCCATTTCGACAACATAGCTCACGAACGTAGAATTGGATAAAAATCAAACGGACGAATCAGTGAAAGCGAATTAATTCATCGAAACATGCGATCGAACGAGAACCATCTTTTAAATTTTTTTCTCAATATAATCCACGATGGCATCGTGTGGCAAGCAATAATTAATGTGTAACGGTTAACCTGCCGAAGAACAGATAATAAACCCGCTGCGACATGTTACTTCCTTCACGAACCCGATGGAAAAAATAAGACAATCGACCACGCAAACGCATAGATATGAAAAAGAATTCCAAAACGACATTTTTATTACGTAATTTCCGGTTCATTTTCGTCTAAAAAAAAAAAATCATAACGGTAAATTCTGCATGTTGAGCAACCTATTAAATATATATTCGCGTTCGTTTGAATATTTACAAATTTTTTTCATATTCCCGCATTGCAAAACTATCGTAATTATGCGTTTGCATCGCGCCATGTGAACTTTACGATGTCGTCTTCCTCGAACGTCAACGGTGCTACCTGTTGCTACACCGCAAGACGTAATGACAGATGTTACCGAGGAAACACCGCAAAAAAGGAAATAGTAATTGAAAAGGACGCAGCAAATGAATCATTTCGAAATCTCGGCTAAAATGTAATAATTCGCAAGAAAAAAGTCGCTAATCGGATTAAAAGAAATTACTCGACTGCAAAATTTACACGTGGTATCCAGGTTTTTATTTCATTTTATTAGATCTTCGAACGCAGATATGATTAAATTAACAAATATTCGGACAGATGAGAAATTACCAATTTATTTTGAAAAATACAACGAAAGTTGTTGCAAATTTATTCAAAAGTAACTTGGTAATTTTTCAGGTGATAATTTTGTATGGAACTAAAGAACTATGCAATACTAATTTTTTTTATGTAACATTGTAACTTTTTTAAGGAATTATAATTCCCCCCTACTCATTCATTATCAACAGAAACATTTTTAATGCAGTGTTACCAATTCAATTGTATTTATAAATAAATATTCATAACGCGTTTTCATGGTTTTTCAATATTGTAGAGACTTGGTTGAAGCTTTTCTTAGTGAAAATTTTAAGCCTCCGAAAAATGAAGTTTTTCATTCTATCTTAAAAACTTGACAATATACGAAGAAACCCCTATATTCAAAATTTTACCCCTTTCAATACCCTATAATTTTTGTTTCAGTATTTTTCATCTTAGGTTGACCCCTAGTTTACAAAATTTCTTCTAATGTGGGGTGTTTTTGAGAGAAAAACAAATAAAATGAGGTTTCTTCAATCAACTTAACACCGTGAGAACCTTTATATTCAGTTTTCACCTAGAATTTGTCTCCATATATTTCTAGTTGATGGAAATCAAAAAAGAAACATTTTTTGTCAAGTAATTTATTTTATATCTGCTCACAATTTTGAGCAGTTTGAGGAATTTCTCAATTTTAACAGTTTTTTCTTGAAAATACCTCTTATAGAATCACGAGTTGTTATCTTATATGGACCAATTATAGACACTCGACCTAAGTTAAGACATCCATCTATCCGCCATATTGCCGGAATTTCGTGAGTAGGGACAATTGCTCACGCAGGGTGATCTTGAGGGCGCAGTAGTTGGATTTTTCAAACTAACAATGCAGAAGAATCGGAAGTCCGCAATCAGACAAGCGCCATCTACATGAAATGTTTTGAATTAAACGATATCCATTTTAATGCTGTTGACTATATTTTCCATTTTCTTCATCTTGGAAAACAATTTAGTTTTTAATGTTGCAGAGCAGAAAGTATGAGCGAGTCACACCCTGGGAAATAAATAAAAAATAAACAAAACAAAAAAGAAAAAAATAAATAAAACAAAACACGCGACCGTGGCGCTAATTTACTGCGGTGTCATGTTTGCAAATTAATTTAACGTCACAGATGAAAAAAATTAAACAAAAAATTTACTCTTGAGATGTCTATCTATTTTAAACGTTGCTCATTTTGTAATCTTTAGAGCGAATTTTGTGGACCGGGGGTTGACTCGGGGAACTAAGAGGAGAAAATTTTTTATGATGGGTTTTTCATTGTATCTCTTCAGGTTTTCAAGATATCGAGAATAATTTCTTTTTGAAGGACTGAAAACCTCCAAAAAGGAAATTCCAGGGATGTCGATGGATCACTTTGACGCGATGATGAAGAAAACCTATTGCACACTCAATTTTTCCAATTCCTTGAAAAATCTTTACTTCCACTCGAGCATGTTCTTCGAGAAGATTCATCTATTTGACGAATACAACAAAAATACACGTGTACATCGAAATAAAATCCAACCTCATACACCGATTGAACCCGAAACACACAACTGCTCCACAAATCCCACCATCGCTTGATCTTAAGATCTCCTAAAGACGATATGCATTATCATCATAATCTAAACGACAAATGGTTACTGCAAACGATTCGGATAACCGCAACCTCGTTAAATTAACCTTAATTACGACATCATTTACGGCAAAAACACGCTCAAGATGATCGGCTGCCATTACGAAAACACATTGCCACGGAAATTACCTAATTCGAGCAAATTCTCTTTGGCACATGGAATTTTTGAAACTAAACGAAGCGCCGGTTTGCATCGCGGCGCAGGAAACCATAGAATAATAAATCTCGCGAAGTGATACGAAAATTACTCGAACAAAAAGATGATTCGGAAGAGGAGAAACATAAAGATAAAGATATAATTTTACTTCGTATCTAGCTTTGTGTAATATTTCTTACGTGACAAAATTCACCGGTATTTCGTAACATCGTAAACGCTACTGCGGGTTTATCTTGAAAGTACATTAAAGGGGACGCGATTAATGAATGAACTTCCTTTGAGTACTTTTTTCCGGCAGAATGAAACAAAACGTTAATGGTAGATTTGTAAAATCAGTTTTTAAAAATTTACTTATAAGCAATCTCTAGGGAAACCACTTATCGGAGACTTTTTCGATTTAATCGAATAATGATTCCAGACGTTACCGTCCACCTAGGACAAAACCAAACACTGAAATTACAATAAGACCAAGTACCCACTCAAGTTTCACATACTCTCGAACATTCGTCGACTTCATGACACAAAGCTTCGTAAAGGTCGCGTGAAAACCTCGCGTGTCTCGAAGAAGAAATCGATTTCATTAACGAACACCATTCGTATGGTTTCTGCAAACAATAAAGATATCTAAATGATCTCAAATTTAAACATCGAACAAAAGCTCAATCGTATATTTTTCACGCATCGGTGTTTTTCAAATTAATAAACAATACGTTCATTAGGGTTTCCACATCGATGAAGTGTTTAGCACAGATAGGCGATTTTTTTTTGCAAGTCGTAGTCAGGAGACAACGACATTTTGATTATTTCTCGTTATAATAAATGTGTATAAATATTGAGAGGTTAATTCACCAGGTATTAACCTACTTTGTGGATAATAACGGATATTTATACTAATTGCAAGTTACGAGATTACCACTGAGTAACTTTTCATTATTGCTACACGCCTTCTCTAGCACGCGTCGCTAAAAAAAACCGATCCCTTCTTAGTTTTGTAATACTTAACATTACACGAGAAGCGTTTAATTTAAATTAACCGATAAAATACTATTTCAAGTGATTTAAAAAGCTAACAAAGGTGCAGAATTTCACAAGAGATACTCGAAACTTTCATTTCCTTATCTAAAATTTCCGCCTCATTGAAATTTTTATTCCTTAGGCAAATTGTTAACAAAGTAACCAAATATTGAAAAAAAAACAGATAAAATTTTCCATTAATTTCATCCCTTCGTTGTCAATTTTCTTCGCGTGGAATGTGGCAAAGTGGATAAAAAACACTAATTTTTTACCAATCAAGCGATACGTCATTATTTATTATATTTTTTAACTCTCGAGAACTCTCAAGTTGGAAATTTCGTGGACACTTTTCCGTCTACGACGCGAGACAAGAATGATTTTTATTGATATTGAAAATTTTCTTAATGAGATTTTAGTAAACTTCGAATTTATGGTTTTTAATTTCTTAGTTTTTTTAATGCATTAGTTTAAAAAGAAGCCGTCGTTTTTTTAACGAAACAAACGGAGCAATAAAGGAGAAACTTTAAGTACAATTTTTTGTTCAATTTAGAAAAATTTTATAGTTCAATAATTAACGCGAGACCCGATGACTAATCTGATTATTTTATTCAACTGCTTCCAGCAATTTTCAACCATTTTGAAAAAATTCAAGTAAAAAATTCGCAGTAAGCTCTTAAAATTTACCTTCGATGATTTTTTTTCTCTTCCTTTGGCTTAATTAGGCTTCATTCATAACACCTTTTCAAATACGCGGCCTAATTGGATTTTCAAACACGTCAAGCAGTTCTTTTAAAATTTCGAATTCGTTATATTCAGATTAAGGTCGCGTACATAAGTTTATATTTGGACTTAAAAGAATTTTTTCAATGCTGCATTTCAAGGTTAAAGGTTTTCCTTTTTCTACATTAACCATCGTTTACATAATAATTTTATAATTCGTCAAAAACATGGAGATATTTTCTAATTAGCTTCTTCGTGATTAAAATATAACAGATGGGGTAATTATTTCCCGTAATGAAGGTTTCCAATTTTCGTTCGCTAATTAATCGAACTTTAATCGGTTTATAATTCGGATGTTTTACATTAATTTGGTAGAAATTAAAAGTGAACCACGGGAAATGTAAATTTATGCAGAAAAAATCAACCTTCGAGTCGGAAAATTTTCCCCATCAACCTCGAAAGTCGTGTACTTCGCAGAAAAAATAAAACCAGAAACTCAATTTTTTGTAAATCTCGAATTTTTAGAATTTTTTTCTCTTTTCAACAATATATCAATAATATTAAAATAAATGCCGACAGACTAACATAATCATAAAATAATTAATAGTGAATGTTTTAATGAAAAATTCCTCAACAAATAGTTTTTAACTTAAATTCGATGTAATTTTAATGCAAATTTGTAAAACGTTAAAAAAAGCTGAAAATCAGCGAGAAGAAATAAGCTTTTGTTGTGGTTGTTTTTTGTGAATTTGTTGTGGTCGTATTTTTGTATTTTGAAAAGGCAAGAATAATCAATTTCGCGAAATAAGAACACTGAGTTCGAACAATGATTGATCCGGCGAATAAAACACAAAACTTGAAAAACTGATAAAATTGAATATTTATTTACAAGTAACACAACTTTAAGTATTCTTGTTATTTCGATAAATTAATCAATATAAGATTAGCTTTAAAGTTTACAAGGATAAATTTGGTAATGAAGTGATTAACCCGAGGACTCGACGAATAGTGTTCGCTCTCACGAAGAATCGTTCGCTTGCCTTTTTCCTATACCTTCGAAACAATTGATTCTGCTTTTTCAGCAGAGTCAGCTAAACTTCGGTTTTGACCTCGTTTCTTTAACTCAGCTTTACAACCTTTAAAATGGTCAAAATGTAATTGTTTTTACATCAAAAAATAGGAAATTTAATTTTCTTTAAATCATAAGAGATGAAAAAACTTCTAAAACCCTCCCGTTTTCGAGTAAAAATTTAAAAACTTCAATTTTCTCATAAAGTACAGTTCATACGAGTAGTATCCAGTTTTCAACTTTCCGTTGCAGCGCGCTCTGTGTACCGTTTCATTGCCAATTTCCCAACCGGAGAGGAAAATAACACTCTGAGCCTCCTTGGGGGCCCCGAACGATGTTTTCGCAGTTTGATCTACATTATCATACATTGGTGGCTTCCCGAAAGCACCCACGAGCCCCTTGTCTATAACGTACACCAAGAGCAAATAATTCCAATACCACTTGAACGATTGAAATTTTAAATAGCAAATTCACTATGAGTCACTACATGAAAAACAACGCGAAATCAACAAAAAAAAAGAAACCTGGCACCTATTCGACTCTTACTCTCTAAACTGCATCGACGACAAATTCCACAAATCCTCGATCTACATCCCACCACGCAAAAATTCACCTTGCGTAATTTATCACCAAACATTTCACTCTTCTTCACACAAAGTATTTCCGAATTACATTCGGCACTCTTCCGCGTTTTAAAAAACGCCTTCGCCGCATGTCACCGCCAAACCGGCTCGGTATTTTACTCGATTCGAAAAAAAACCAGTCTAACGGTAACGAAAGCGAAATTTTGCATATTGAACTGCACCATTAGGACATCTTGACATGTCATCTACATCCAATATCGAATGTCAAGATCCCTGCAAGGTCGAAGAAAGTGAAATATCGATTTCCTCTACACGGCGAACAAATGGGAAAGAAAAGGAAAAAAAACTCGTCCATTACCGGAATACATCAACGGTAGCTTCCTGCGTCCGTTTCTGCATTTGTTGTACTTCCGAAACTAGATTCTAGGTGACTTTCGCTACGGCCCAACTGTTTCGCTTAGATTATAAAAAGTATGCTTCATCGTCAACCCTATGTTCAGTTCGTTCTATTCATTCGTTTGTTTACCTCTAGTTAACCATCACCATGAAGCAATTGGTGAGTTATGATTTTGCTATCTAATTGTGTACTAAGTTCGCGATATTTTAATGTGTTTAGAAAGATTTTTCAATGTGTTTTATTTTTCAAGTTAAATTTTCAATGTGTGTTTTTTCTTTGGTATAAACGGAAATCTGCTAAATTATTTTTTTTTTATATTTGCAACTAACCTATCAGTCTGCATGTTGCCTCATAACATTGTATTCTTTTCAACGAGCAATTCATTTTCAACGCCTATCTCGATATTTATCCCAAACGATAGAAAAATCTCATCTGATATGTTGAATTTTCAACACCTTGAACATTTTTTCGACGAAAGAGAATTTTTTGCCGAAAATCTAAAGCCTCTTTCAACTGTCTGGCTTTATTTACCGTCGAAAATCGACAAATTTTTAACATGGTAAAATTCCATCGAAGAAAAAACTAATTCCACCTTTTAAAAATAGCATAAAAAAATACATCGGATTATTCTAAAAAAAAAAGGGAATTTTTTCCTTCCAATAGTATCGCGTCAGTTGATGGAAAATTTACCGAAAATTAATCTCGAAATCATCTTTAGACAAAAATCACGCCAAATCCAAAACATGTGTACTTTTACTTTCATAAAAGTTTCAAATTAACGCACCAAAGGTAACGAAAACTAGAAAGTGTTAATAAACCGGTTCATCGTGGTCTAGTGCAGTAGGTGATCTTGTTACGATGCAATAAATACATTCGAATCGTCCAACAGACGTATTAAATTCAAAAAACGCCTCATATCTCGAACCAACGATACGCGGTCTAATAATCGTCGTACACGTTTATTTTCCTTTTTTTGCTTCATCGGTTTTGTTTACTCTACAATGAGACGTTTCCTTGGGCGATATATTTTCACGCAAAAGGAAGACCATAAAGTGTAGTTTTTCCAAAACGTAACGCACGCTGTAGAATGGTATAAGTAAACACCGAACGCCAGATTTCTTCTATTTATCTTCTTCTCGACATCGTATATACGCCATCGAGCACACAACCAGCGTGGATTTAGCCGAAAAATGTTTCCCTGTTCTTTTGTCGAGCGTCGTGTTCGTGTATTATGAACAAGTGGTAGTTGACGTTTGGAAAATGAATTATTTCTTTTTGTATTTAACCTCGTGTAGATGTACTAACACGTACGATTGAGAAAAATTGGCTTAAAAAAAGATCGGTTAAATTATTATAACGGAATAGCGAAATGGACGATGAAAAAATGACGTTTATGTAGATTCAAAAATGAAGTGTGGAGGGGAAGGGGGCGAAGTAGAAATTGAAAAAATTAATTCTTTTTATAATCGATAAAATCAACTTGAAAAATACTAATAAAATATAAAATTACCAAAATTAATTTATTCAAAAAAAAATCGAAATAACATGAAGCAATGAAAATAGCGGCCGACATCTGCTGAAATTTTTGAAAAACAGGGGAAGAGCAATTCAAAATTATCACTTAACAGTGATTTTTATGGCGAATTAGCGATTTTTGCTAATTTAATCTTATATACTAAATGATACATTTGATTGATAAAATTTAAATTTAAATTAAATAAAAAAATATAATAGAAAAGATTACAATTAAATAAAATGAAAAACAAGAAAAGAAAATTTTAGATCACTCGAAAATGAAATTATTCAAGAGATATTAATCAATGATGAAATAATTAAGTAACACTTTAAATTATTAAAAATAATTAAATAAAGTAAAACCTCCTAGCTCAATCAGGCGAAGGGGTAAGGGGCTAAAAATACCCTTACAACCATGTTTCGATTGATAGTAGAGAGGGGGGGGCGAAAATTCAAAACTTCAAAAAGGCACTCTTTGGACACCCAGTTACCTGCGATGTATACGTTCCAAAGTACGATCTTGTACACAAATTTTTTCAAGGTCAAACGTCAAATGTAACCAAAATTACAGTTTTCTCTCCTCCCGAATTTTTTAGGATATGGCGCCACTCAATATTTTTTCAAATTTTCTTTCATTTTTCAATATTTTAACAAATCTTGAAAATTCCCTAAATTGACATATTCAATTTTTAACTATTTTAAAGCAAATACGTAATTACATATCAACTTTTCCACTCGATTTAACATTTCAATAAATTGCAAAAAATTTTTTAACAATTTTTCAACGTATTATTTTTTTCAACATTTTCCATATTTATTTTTAAGTGTTCTAATCCAAAATTACTTCAATTTATAAAATAAAACTAGAAAAAATTGAAAAAAAAAAACCTTCAAAATTATTAAAAATCTGTAAAATTCTCCCCCATATTTTTTCTATGTATATCTGGAACAACGAAAAAAAAACACCTAAACAAGTAATTCAATAAAATCAACAACCAAGTTTCATTTCCATATTGCGAAAAAATTAGCAATTCATTCACCTATAATTTCATCGACGAACGCAATTAGTCGTACACGTCGATGAAATACAATAAACTTACTCGATTCGGGTACTAGAATTGAATTATTACGAATAAAAGGGACGATGTACGTATAGTCAATTCGACTAGACCAAGGCAATCGTCATTAGGACTTCATTCATTACACGTTGAAAAAAGGCAAATGAAAAGCAGACACTTTAAATTAACCGTACGATTCGTGTAAACGTCAAACGATCATTTGTCACGTGCATCTTTTTTCGTTTGCTTTACCAGAGGAGAATTTTACGAATATTCGAATTTTCGTTCACTTTCCTAATTAAATTTACGATTGATTATTTGGCAAATTTCTACGGTAATTTTTACTCTTTGATCGTTACCGAATGAGATTTCTTTGGAGCATTTTTTTACGCTCGAATACACAAGTGAGAATCGTATTTTTGCGTAAAAGGGAAAAAAATAGCTCGTGAAAGATTTTCAAAATACAATGAATCGAATGAGGGCGAGAGATATGAAGCGAAACAGGATTTAAAATACCTAAAACGAGATATTCATCGTGGCTTTTTCACTTTTGTGAAAATAAATTTAATAAATTACCCGGAGAGAAAAAATTTCGCCAATTTGGTATTTAAAATCGAGTTTGAGCGTGTTAAAAAAAATTTCAGGCTGCTTTCTTAAACTCTTACTGAGGATTTGCGAATTGTTCGCAGCCATCCATATCTAATAGGAGTCGTTATTTTTACATAATAATCGTCTAATTAGCGCCAGACATTTTTGTTTTCTTAGCTACGATTTAAGATAAAAAGTAAAACACGACAATTACCATAAATGTAATATAACGTAGCGGTATTTCAGGCAATTTGCGACGCCAGTCGTAATATTACATCTTCGAAACGATTTCACGGCTTATCACGAGACTTATCTCTAATGATTCAATACGTTAACGAATCCTTAACGCTCACTTATTGATTACAGAAAATGCAACTCTTCTTCGTCTTATTCATCGTACATCAATCGCTATGCCAACAATCGCCTCAGCAATACACCCCGCAGCCTTCTCAACAGTACACCCAACAATCCCAACAATACAATCAACAACCCTCTCAATACTCCGCACCAAGCCAACCGAACAAAGTACAACTCGAGGATATCGAACGTGACAACTTGAAGACACCTCAAGCACAAGCGGTCAGTCCACAGGCACAACCTCAGCAATACCTAACGTACCCGCAAGACCAGCTCATTTACACGATACAACCACAGCAAGCTGCATTGTTCCAAACACCCCAACAACCAGCTTCGTTGTACTCTCAACCAAGCTCAGGTTTGGTATCTCAGCAACCACAAGTCTATGTACAGCCTTACTACACGCAACCAGCTCAATCCTATCCTTACGTCGATTTCGGAGGCTTCCCGTTGTATCCTGGAGTATTACCTTACGTCGTACCTCAAACTGCGCAACCCGGTCAAGTATCTCCGGTAGTCGGCGACTACTACAAAACCGCTCAACCATCTCAAGCTGGTGTTAAAACGGCTCAAATTCAACCATCTGTGAAGACCCCGCAAACCACGCAAGTACCAGCAATCAGCAACTACCTCTTGAGTAATGCTCTGCCAAGCGCTTATTACCAACCAGTTAGCTACACGCAGCCGCAAAATCCTCAGTATTACTCGTACAACTCGTTCTACCAGCTTCAAAACCCATCCAAAAGCGTCTTCAGCTCTGGGATCAAATCCACCACTCCATCGGCTCCGACTAAATTAAAGGAAGAACCTTTTGTGCCAGTTAATAACGGTAATTATAGATACGATTTCGCCACGGCCGAACAAAATAATTACAACAAAGTACGCGTTTCTGGTTAGAATTTTTTCTACAAAATTTCCACCATTTCCTCATTTGACTTTCGATACTAGAGTAATCTCGTTTCTCTGTTCGTTTATTTTGTATTATCGTCTATGTTTTAATTATAAATTGATTATTTATGTAATACAACGCGTATTACGTTCTCGATGTACAAAATAGGTTTTCATCGGCCATAGGAATTTTTTATGTGAATATTTTAAGCTTTTTTCTTCATTTTTAGCTTAACTAGTCTTATTTTTGTTTTTGTTTTGAAATCGAAAAAGCAAAAGAACGCGTTCTGTAATAGTACAAGAATAAATATTTATTTTATAATTTTCATCGTGTCATATCATTCGTATAGCCCGTCAATTAAACCGCAAAAGCTCATTGTTTACTCACATAAAGGTACATGTGACTGCGTACGTAGTTAAGAAACTCGATAAAGGTTTACCGCTAACTCTTGTTTGCTGAAATTTACATTTTATCTAATTAATTAACGTTTTATACGAGAGACGGGCTTTGTGGTGCTTAAAATCAAAACCATTTCCGAAATACGATATTTAGGGTATTAAATAGCTATTAATTTCACGAAAATGATTTTTATACGTGCTAGCACTTGCGGCAAAAGAACAGATTTGCCAAATTTTCGAAACATCGAATACGTGGATCGAGTTTGCAAACGCGAGAAAAAAACACGTGGTTGCCATGTTCCGTAAAAGTAATGGAAAAAGAGCAAGCGTCTTGAGGCTGTTCAAATACCACGAAAAACTCTCGCGGCTTTTTCACCGCGATCAGTAAAGTTCAACGGAACCGTCAATGTTGAATAATTTACTCCGAAGGCGAGTTGAGGTGGTTTTTATGTAAGTACGAAAATAATGCACCACGTGGCCACTACGTGACGTGCAAATGGCGAATAATTGAAAAGTGAAAATAAATTTCAACTATCAACTTTACGACGGCGCGATGCTCGAAGCGATTATCGTTTTTTACTCGATAAACCGAGACGAACACGTTTTAAATCTTGTATTTTGGTATTTTGCAAAACGAAAAAAAAGTTTTGAAGAGATAAGAAAATAAAGTTATATTCAAAAATTTTCTCCTCTCAATTCCCCACAACTTCTATCTCAACATTTTCCACCTCAAATCAACCACTGACTCAATTGCCCTCGAAAATGAGATTTCCTCTTGGAGAGATAAGGAGGAAAAACTTATACTCAAAAATTTGCTCCCCTCAATTCCTTGCAACTTCTGTTTCAACCATTTTCACCTCAGATCAACTACTGGTTCAAATAACTCAAAATTGTGAGGAGATATGGAAAAAATGTACATAACAAATACTGTTCCACTTTTGCTCAGCTATAACTCTGGTATTCACTGATAATCATGTACTTTTCATCATCACTCTTGTTTCAATACCTGGAAAGGCAAGAAATTTAATTAATTATCTATGCGCTTATTACATAAAATTTAGTGTTGAAGTTTTAGTTGGGAATTTTGTGCTCCTTAAATTACGATTTTCACTAATTTACCCCCCCCCCCTCCTCCCCGATTTTTAGTACGTTCTCGACTGTCATTATCTCGTTGAACGAAAACAAGGAATAAAATTACAAATGATTTTTCAACTAAAATTGATTCCAGTAATGCATGATTTTTATCACTAAATATTCTATCAATAATAGTCAAGGGGGTAAATAAAAGGGGTGTACACCACCTCCCTTATGCCAATTTGCCGAGGCACGTTTTTTTCTGAAGAGTTCTAAAAATATATCAAAGTGAAAGGCTATAGGCAGATTACCATAAGCGATTTGCCTCAGGGTCCAGATTTTGATGATATTTGTGTGGTAGGTGGGTACTATCGAGAAACGTTCATGACCAAAATTTCAGCTCCCCCTCCCCCCCCCCGTTTTTGAGAAATAGTTTTTTTTCGAAAATTAGATATGAATTTTTTCCTCAAATTAAAGTTGACGAAATTAATTGAAATTTTGGTGCATGGTAGACCCTTACAAGGGCCTTCCATGAAAAAATCAACAACCCCCCACTTCAATTTTTTCCCCTCCAAACGGGCGTTTTTGACTTAATTTTTTTTTTAACTATCTATCTTAGCTGGCACAATTTTTTAAACTCGTTTTTTCGATATATTATCGACCCTTAAATATCATATATTTTTTTCAAAATTTCGCCTCCCCGAGGTCTTGGTCAAAAATCACAAAAACCGCGCGCGCGCGTTGGCCGAAACTTCCCACTACGCGGTAGCGCCTCGTTCACCGTTGCGTACGCCACCGCGTTTGGCCTGTAGTAACATGCCTAATATAGCAACGCGCGTAACCGTAAACGTGGCGCTACCACACAGTGCGAAGTAACGATTAAGGCGCGCGCGCTCAAGCTCATCATTTAAATAATTTTTTTTACAAAATCTACCGATTTTTGGGTTATGGATCACATAATATTTTTTGTTTGGAATAATTCCAAGATTAATTTGAGATTTTTTTACTGTCGAAAAAGTATATTTTTGTACATTGTTTTTTGCCTTGCTTCGCATTTTGCAAAAATCTACCTTTTCGACGGCAAAAAAATCTCAAATTAATCTTAGAATTATTTCAAACAAAAAATATTACATGATCCATAACCCAAAAATCAATAGATTTTGTAAAAAAAATTATTTAACAACAAGATTAAGCGCTCGCTATAGCCTTTAAGAAAATGCAGTAGAGGATTCATACGAAATGGCGGCCTCTTTAATCAAATAGAAGTGAGTGTTGTTTTATGATGTGTGTTTTAGGGGGGGGGGAGGTGGGCCTGCAAAAACGAATAATAACTAAAAATTTTCCTCATGAAATTTCCCACATATCAAGTTTTTAAAGTAAGAAAGGTGTCTAACACTTTTCCAAACCCCTTACTTGCCTGTTCGCTCTTAAAAATTCGGGAACCACCAGAGACCAAAACCGGAAACCGAATACTTTTTAGAACAGTTTCGGTTTCGTTTTCAGTTTAGCATGACAGGCTACCTTGATGAAGCTTCTTGGCGGGCATGTATAACGAATTTCCAACGTTCAAATTTCGATAATATCCAATTAAAAACGAAAAAACATCGAAATGTCAATATTACATCTAAAAAGGCGATAATTCTTCATCTAACTTCCGCATCTCCACATCAAACTAATTTTCGAAATAATGGGAAATACAATCCGAAAATAGAATCCGACCAAGGAACGCGTAAAATCCGCAAAACGCAACTACCTTCGTCTCCGATGAGCTGAAAATATAGCTATATAATCTATAATCATAATTTGAAAAGAAGATTAGCACAACCGTCGTATTCCATTTCTAATATAAAATAGCCATTATACTTAAAATAAAATAGCAACTTAGTACATAAGAGGATTATGAAGGAGTTCTACTACAAGTCACCGTATAATTACAGTAATTTGTAAACAATGGAAAATGAAGAGCACGAGGTATGCCCCCACCGTGATGAAAATACGGCCACTATAAGAGCATCTGGACGGTAATATAATTACCCAGAAACAACCTTGAACATCTGACAATATGTAGAAAGTGTTTCTAATAACCTACTCTAGCCTAAAAAATCAGTAGGTGGAAAAGACATTATTGCAAGAGAGAAATTTCATTTTATTATCATTCACCGCGTTCAAAATATTTTTAATTTTTCTATATATGGCGGTTTATAAAAATATATTCAAATTACGTAAATAGCAACTTCCGAAAAACCGGTTCGCGATTAAATATTTTCATTTTGTACACTGATTAATGACCTCAAGAGCTTACGCATTTCCGCGGTCATCGTCACTTTAACGATCACCTAATCGTTAAATCGTTCAACGTCGTTAAATTTTCATTAACCCGAATGCAATAAAATTTGCAACTCTGGTTCTAGCATCAAATAAATTAGGGGTCAACTTACTGCTAATAATGATCTTTATTACTCGAGTTTACTATCGAAGATGAACTAAATCGTGGAATATTTCCGAAATGATTTACAGAGATGATTTTTATAAATCGAAAGTACACACGATACCCGAGTTCCTAGAGGCCGATGATGAATAGAAAACGATACATTTTAAATTATTGGCATACGGTGTTTAGAAAATGTAATTTAATAAATGAATGTACATTAAGAATTACATAACATTCAAAATACTATCGTACTAATTCAATACGTATCGTTGAACTTGGCGAAGTAACTGCCGCGTTACGTGAAATGGTGAATGCAAATAAGTACTTAGAAAAGTATTTTAATTAGTTGAGCAAATTTTGACTCCTCATTGTATTGGAATTTGATGAAAGCTTTACATGAATTTCATACGAATCCCTTTCATGTGATCCTTTTTGCATTGAATAAGTCGAAATACCGTGTTTATTTACGATTGATAAATTACGGTGAACCTTCGTTCTATAATTTAGATTGGTAAAATTATCGTGTCATATCAACCCGAAGTATCTTTTAGTAGATATTAAATTTGGAATATTTACTTTGAGAGGTATATTTGAATAGTTT
>QBDW01000279.1:0-12255 GCA_003261595.1 Maconellicoccus hirsutus
TATACCTAACTACTTTGTACTTCCTCGTTCTGTTCTAATCATTTTCAATAATATATACTTATTTCAGTTACCTTACCAGTGTATAAACATTATGAATTTATAATCAAATTTTGATACACTTAACCCCATCCTCACGATCGTGTCTCTGGGCTAGCTCCCTGTTCACGGCACGTTAAAAAAAACCTTCATTTTAAAAAAGAGGGGGCGGCTAACATTGAGCGTGCCTCAGGGCGCTGAAATAGTTAATCCGCCACTGCGTATATACTGTATGCTTTACTAACTAGAGATTCTCTTCGCCATAGCTACCTTCTCGACGGAGAAAAAAATCTTCACGAGCTCGACTGGGTATGAAGTTTGTGAGGAAACTTACCAAGAACAAGGACGACAACAACAACACCAATGAAAACAGCACTGTTTGTTGGTGGAAGATGAATTATTGATTGTATTCGGACCAGAAGGCGTTGAACCAATGGCGTTGTTGTTTATATTTGTTGGTGGAGTGGCGACAGTCCGCGTCGTATGCAGTGAAGTCCCGCTACCAATTTTTCTCAGTCGACAACCAGTATTATCTGCACGCTCACTGGACGACGACACAACTGTGGACATCTGTAAAATTAAGACAAGATTAGGTATCTTTGACCTTAGTAGCGAATCTCAAGAATTTTCAGCTATGGTGTAGTTGCAATAAAAATCATATGTATCTATTGGGTGCAGTTTAAATGTAAAGTTATGAGTTGCTCGATAAATTTAACAATCAGCGTGGAAGTATTTTTGGTTTTTCTTGGAGAAATTCTGGCACACCACTGATAACGAGTACGTAGCTGAAGCTATCTTACGTCAAAATTGACATCTACAGCTATTTGTTCTAAAAGTGAAAAACACCACGATGTCAAAAATGACATCTTTCCATTGTAATTATCTGTAAAACACCATGATGTCATTTTTGACATCTACAAATTGGAGCAACGCGAGAGAGGGGGTTGAAACCGGTTCACTTTACAGTTGACGTTCTACGTATTTCAAGTCAACCACTACCTATGACAGGGTAGAATGGTTATCAGCAGTATTACCACGTTGTGGAACTAAAAATGATGTTTTTCTATAGAGAGCGTGCTTTACGTCATTTTTTGACATCGTGGTGTTTTTCAATATTCTAAAAACACGGTGATGTCAATTTTGACATCAAATTATTTTTCATTATGTTGCCTTTAGGTTTTAAAAAATAATGCTGTTATGTTGTGTCAGATCCAAATGACTCCCTATGCTAAATTGTTTCAATAATCGAGCAGTCTTTCTTTTACACTGATTTTACGATTATATAATTAGCGAGAAATATTCCCAATAAGTTACAACGAAATATAAGCCAAAATTCATACCAACCAAACCGAACGCATTATTTTCAGAACAGATTACTCGGGCATTCAATATCATTTTCTACATAGAGAAGGAAAATATAATATTGTATCTTTCATTTACCAGCGCAATTGGTGTAATAAATTGCGAGAAAAAACTTGGCGGTTGCCCATGTTCCATGGAGAACTCCCTCCTTTCACATACCTCGCAAGTAACTTAAATGACCCTATATCTGTAAAGAGCTCGACTTAAGTACCTGTCTTTCATCATTTATGACAGCGAATTTAATAAATTTTTTGCAACCTAAAGATGGCAAAATTTTCGAATTACATACCATATATCGTCCCCCTATCTTCAAAATAAAAAACGAACAACTTTTAAGCTTTTATTTTTTTGAGCTTTTTATTCTGCAACGGCGCTTTTTCGTTAGATACGCAAACGAGTTATGGCACAATGTTAAAATTAATAGTTGGAAAATAATTATCTCGTAACTTTCGAAATAACGAGTCTCAACGGTCAAAAGTCAAAATTGAATTTGAAGTTAACACACCCAAAACATTATTAAAAAACTTCTCGTTGCTGTATCGAAGTAAATGAAAGGAGTTCTCAATCTTTTCAGCTAAAAGTCACGTACCTATTTAACTTTCACATTATTTCTCGTTTATTACTTCGATATTTGGGACCAATTCGTTTTTTTCCTTTTTTTTTTTCACGCGTCCATGGATATTATTTTGAAATTATTTTGCGATGAGTGGTTGATTCATCTTTAATATTTTGACGCGAAAAAATCTTTTTGATCTTTGAAAATGTACTTATCAATACAAAAAGAAAACAAACGAAAAACGCGGTAATTATTTTTAATAATTAATTTTCACAATAAAAAAAATTAACAGTTCATCCTGATCGATATTTCAGTGCTCATTGAGTGACTTTTTCAACCGTGTGTGTTTTTCCATTTGTAGGTACATATGACGCTTCGAAAAGCTATTTTACTTTTACACATCGTGCATAAATTAAAATGCTATGATGACAACATCTTCATTAAAGGCAATGATTATTTACATAGTAAGTACTAATTATTTGCCACTGCCATCGTTTCTGTTTATGTAGAAAAATTAATTTACCTTCGTTAAGGTTTTTTTCCGCAAAGCATAAAAACACCGCACATGGTCAGTAAATAATACCTGCATACCTATTACCGAACTCTCAAGTACCTACCAAACAACTAACTTGTCATTTTATTTGTTTATTGTAATAGATTCCATTATTAAATACTACGCAAGGTAATACCAATAAAGAATAATTGCGTATTTTTAAGAAATAAATGCAGCTCTCTCTCTTTCTATTAATCACATTAGCCTACATACACGTATGGCTAACATTCAACTTGAAAATTTGCTAATACGAGCTACGATATTGTGTACACATACACACTATTTAATTATCTACTTGACTACAAACACCAATGCACAAGAGGAATATTTCCTATTTCATGGTTAATAAACGAGAAACCAAATTTCGTTGGTGAACTAACATCGGGTTTTTCCAATTGAAAAAAGGTGCTTAAATCAAATGAACTTTTTTTACTTGTGTAACTTAAAAACTGCCACATGAAAAGTTACTCAGGTACGTACATGTGGACTTCTTGACTTGGAAGTGTTAGATTAAATTGACTCTGAAATTAATTTCCGTCTTCAAAATGTACCTATCTGATTTGAAACAAGCGAATTTCCTTGCAACGTGAATTTAGAACCAAAAGACCACTACATTAAAGCAATTGTTGGCATTTATATAAATTCAATGCAAAAGATATCAATACGTAGTTCAAGCACTGTAATCGTCAGGATGCATTATTAAATCATAAGAACTTCAATTAATCAACAAAATTGGAAAAATTCTATCTACTGGCCATGCCTTCCGTCCATGATGCTGGGTTCTCCTGACAAAATGATGCTTTTTTGATTTCAGGGTGCGAATGATAACAATGTACGTATTGCAAAAATTGGCTCAAAACGATAATGAAAAATATTCTTGCCAAAACGCGATACCTATATTTTTTCCCAAAATTATTTCAAATACCAAAATGCGCTAATCATGAACATTAGATATTTGTATGAAATATTTTATTGATTTATTTAGCTACAATTTGTTAGAAGATCCTCACAAAAATCTGCCGAATGATTGCAAGCAAGATCAAAGGAATATTGTGCAATTGCAAATAATGCAAATTACTGCCCTACTAGCTCCAATACGCATAATGGCAACTCTTCCTAATGGCAAAACGAAGTGTTACCTGAAACCTGAGTGGGTGTTGTGTATATATATTTTCCAACGTGTATATTAGTTTATAATGAAGGGATTTGTGATACTACCACGAAATTATGCCTGAAGTCTTCTTAATTGCATTCAAACACAGTAACTATAAAGCATGTATAGTAAAGTAGTTTTCCCCTAAAAACATTATCTGTATCAAGAAGTGATGTCATAGTGAAAATATTATTATTACGATAAATTTTTTCTTATAAAGGATCATCATTAATTATAGTCTATAGATGAATAGATATACCTATTTCGGAAATCTTTTCTGATGTAAATGTAACGATCTCTTTTTACTCTACTCTTTGTTTTCGGTTTTCATAAAACTCATGGGAATTACGAAGGTTTTCGTTGCCACTTCGTGCCTCAACTTTTTTCTTTTTGTACACACTTATGGCATTACTTGTGTGCAATTTTGTAAATTTTATTTCACATTGATAAAAGTTGAATTGTTAACATCGAATGACTTATAGTAATTATCATTGCAAATGAATAACAATCGACCCCCCCCCTCCCACATCTCCATAAAATATGTATTCCTTTGATATTCCAGTAAGTGATATTGCTTAGATATCATAAGCAAAAAAAAAAAATGTAAAATAATCATTGTTTTTAGAATTTTAATAATTGCAGTAAAAAAATAAGGTTAATAATAATGATCAGCAAATTAATGGAAAGTAATGCCAGAAAATAAATTTCTCTGAAAATTATCATACATTTAGACGAATTAAGTGAATTTTTAAAAACACTGGTTTGACTCAATAGAACTTATTTAACCTTTAACGATAAATGAAATTTAAAAATTCTATTTTTTTTGTGATCGGGTTAAAAAAAGACTGTATTGGTAACTAGAGTATTTAACTCCCACTTCCTCTGATTTGCACACACAAAAGATTCACTTTTCCGTGAATATTATGTATATCTCACATGGAATAAAAATGTAACAGGTCAACCAACCTAAATAAACGATCGATATTGGCCGAACACGAACTGCTTCGTTTCTACACACAAAGAGCAACAGCCTTTACAAAAGAAGCACTCACTGTACACGTAATTTACCATTCGATACCTACTAACTCGACGTCGGTAACCGCCCATGTTCAAAAAGCTACCAATTTTTCTCCTAATTTTCTAGCGTACGCATGGTAAGTATATGCAGCAAAGTGAAAATATATAGCTCGTTTCTTTTCACTTCCATCTACTAAATTACCTTGTTGGCTTGAAAACTAGATCATTTCGAAAATTGAGAACTCACATGTACTCTTGGTTGGATGGGAAAAAACCCATGGAATGTTACAAAATCACCAACATGTTGTTTAAAAACGATAGGTTCTGATAAACGTGTAAACTGATAGTGTGAATGGAATTTTTCAAAATTGACCCGAATATTATCGATACCTTGAGGTACATTGTGATAGTCAACGCATTCGTGTTATATGTAACATTGCTTTCACGCATTTACGCAATAAAACGTTAGAAAAAACGTTCTTCACCAGAGACTTCTTTTTCGATACACTTTTTGCAACAACGTCAACTTTAAAAAGCGGTAACATACGCGATGAACAGTCGAGCTCGACATAATTATTTTGCGATCATGGGCTAATTTTCGCTTTAAAAAAAAAAACTCAAAACGGTTAAAAACAATCATTTTCTTAGGGGCTTGTTAGCTACGCCGCCGAATGAGTGGAAATTCAAGCAAAGAAAACTGGGCCAAGAAATTCCAACTAGTTAAAATTTAACAGCGCGGAATTAACACCGCCGGAAGGGCAATTTCACTTGCAGTTTAAAACCCTGCCAAGTTATTAGTTCATTCCCTATATCTTAGTCAACGAATTTAATATTAAACCACAAATTAAGCTACTTTAAAATGCTGTAATTTAATTTATGTTGTTCGCTTCCGTGTTTCGGCCATTTTAAATCAAAACAAAAAACCAACACCAGGCATTATCAAGTTACATAGACGCACATAATTAATTACTCGATTAATTTCTTCAACGATTCTTCAGGCGTTTTGATGGAAGATTCTACGTATAGATTACCTCGCGTCCTCAGCGCAATGTTACATAATAACAATGCATTCTTACAACGCATACTCAATAAATTTCTCAGTAATAGAAAATTCTTTCATTTCTTCCTACCTGATGCGCGATTAAAATTCTAATCGGTGAAATACTCAATGTACCTCATCCCATGTTTTACAAACACAATATTTTGTCTTTATTCGGGATTCGAAATAAACAAATATTAAAAATTGCTGTTCAACTTGATTCATTCATCAATTGCCATTTGATCTGTTGGCAAATATCACTCAAAATACAGTCTCTGCCTTTGAACTTTATACAGAGTGTTCCGGGGTAGAAGTAAGGCCTTCAACGCAGCAAATATGCAACATAAGCGGAGTTCATGCATGTATGTTTGCCTGACCTCCGGACCGCAAGAGCAGCGGTATACTCTTTCAAAAATTTTTTTTTCAATTTCATTTATCGATTTTGAATAATTATACGAGTACCTTAATTATTAAAATAGGTATATAAAAATATGGGGTTTGTTCTGGGAGAAAAATAATTTTATCTAGATTATTCTAGTGTGTATAATTTTTGTGCTAGGTCAATATTCAAGCGTGTAAATGACAAAATAAAAAAAACGGATTTCAAATTATGAAATTTCTATGAATCATTCAAAAAATTTTTCTCATAACATATGACTTCAAATTGATCGGTCATGAGAAGATATTTTTTTCAATTCACGAATTGTTGAAAAACTTCTTTCACGACCAATCATTTTGACGAGTGTTTTTGGAGGGGGAGAGATCGTCCTGTTCAATGCCGCAAACCTCACCTCTATCTCGCATAGGTAGTTGAAAAATTATAGTCGTCCAAAACTTAAAAATACCAAAAATTTACATAATTTTGGAAATTTTTGGAAATTTTCATGTTTTTAATTTTTGACCTAATTAAGATAGAAAGGCGAGGTTTGCGGTAGTGGAAAAAGCAAACATGAAAAATTTCAATAATCTAGAAGATGATTTCTTGGTCATTTTCTTTTTTTAATTAAATATTCGCTAAAAAAAATCATAGATGAAGAGATAAATATCGCATTTATGAATCAGAAAAATGGAAACGTATAGTAACGATGAATTAACTTATTTCAGCAAAAAAACAAAGCTTTTATTTTAGATATGCCAATCACTTGAAAAATTGATTTATAGACGAAATAAATAAATAATGAGAAAAGGTATTACTAGACTTATCGTAAAAATGAAATCTTTAAATATTGCTGAAACGTCGAAAATTTACGTTTATGCTATAAATATCTACGAATGACTTGCAAAGATTTTATTTTATTCAATAATGTGTATGAAAAGCAAAACAGGTTAAGACTATTTGAAATGTAAAATTGTAAACATGAAAAGTACAGTAGTAATAAGTAGATATTTTATCTATGGATGGATCACATTGGTAAAAAAAAATTCCCGTTCATTCTATAAATTTATAATTTCTATCAAAAATTTATCTCAATTTTCTATATCGATCTTACGAAACTTTATCAAGCACTGGAATAGTCAAAACCAGGTTTATTTCATACTATTGCAGTATTTTTAACATTATTTTGAGATACCAATAGAAAGTAGATAGCGAGTGCCTGATTATCTAGCTAACCCATCTTTTAGAGGATTTCTGTGTGAAATGTTTGATTGGCAACAATGATTATTGTGTACCAGGTCTCCGGACACCTCGCATAATGTTATATAAACAAATGCTACAGACTTGCAATCAAAAACAGAAATTCCGATTAAATGAGTTAAGGTCAATTAGACACCCGACAAGTACTAAATAATTACATCGTGATGTTGAAAAAATTATGAAACGAAATTCTACTATAGGTAGGTACGTAATATACAGTACCTACCAATAAGCCATACACAGGTAAGTATAAAATGTTCTATACGAATACACCGCCTATTTCGTAAGTTTTTAAAATTCATACTAGCTTAGAAATATTACGTCGTGTTGAACATTTTCAATATTACGGTATTAACAGCGGCATTCGCAAATTACTGTGTAACGTTCTTTTTTTATTACTTTTCATTTTCGCTCGAGTATTCATATGTAAATTAAATGTTTAATAAATACCGTTTTTTTCTATTTCTTCTTATTTTTTCATAAGTAATGTTCACATAGGTGATTTTGACGTTGATTATTCCAATAATGGAATTGCTCGACGTACCGAGCCGACTAATTTAAAAAAATTGTGTTATTTTGTATTCTCCTACTCAGTACGAGCTTTACCATCTTTACATGCTAATAGAATTCGTTGAAATGTTACTAAACAATTTCTTATATCCAGAATAATAATGACTTTTTCAGAAACAATTAACGGAATATATTTTCTGTTCATTTATTTCATTACAGGTACATTGCAAAATAGTATCTCAAGACTCGAAGTGAGTTCACTTTTTTTTCGATGTTTCCATTCATAAAATTGCAAGTTTGATAAAAAATATCGGAATAAATTGTCTCAAACATATACAAATCAAACAGGTAATTCTCGATTAAGAAAAAAATTTAAAATTCTAAAAAATACTAAAAACTGAACCAAAACAACGTTAGTAAATTATTCACCAAAGCCTCCGATAAATGAAAATAATCGCGTACCTTTGTAATGAAATATAATGTGTACTTCCATCGACATTTGTGGCACATGTCTTGACAAGAGGGAAAAAAACTCGACACTTGTACAATTGCACATATAGAATAATCAATTCATTAAAAAACACAATTGTTAAATTGTACGTAATAAAATAAAAATAAAAGAAAACGCTCTTTGAAACATTATGAAGCGAACGTTAAACGTAAAAGAACTAGCGAACATCATTTAAGAAATATTTTCCTTTGAAAGGAAAAGCCTGACGTCATGATATGACGTCACGTTGTCTCAGCGTGGGACGAATTGAATGCTATTTGGACGGTATTACAATCTAGTAATCTTTGGACCTTTGAGCTATCATAAACAGATATCGAAAATAATGAAACGAATATTTGACGATATTTAAACGCTGTTTTATTAATTTTTATGTGAAGCTTGATCTTAGGTATTATAGAGGAAACCCCCCCCCCAATGGTTTATTTTCTGCTAAATGACGCTTTTTTTTGCTACTGGAAGGATGTCTTTCGTGTAAAATGTTTTTTTCATTAACAAGTTTAAAAATTTACCACGATGATTTTATTCACTTTTTTATAAATTGCATTTAAAAAAAAACCTTAATCACTCGTAAAGATGGAATGATAACTTATCCTGAAATTATAACATACTTAAAATCTCGCTCAGCTTTTGTTTTTTAAATTGTACTTTGTACAATAATATCAAAAGAAAAAATATTCTTTATTCTTATAAGCAAAATATAAAAAAATTATTCTCTGAAAAAAAAATTAATCCGTAATTCACAAAGCATCAAGCAAAAGGAACGACGTTTGTTGTTTGAAAGTGAAACACGTACTAAGTATATGAAAGCTTCTCGAGCATACTACATGCAAAATAGCACGCATTGATGAACTGATTTTTAAATTTAAAAAAATATTATTCCTTAAAATTGTAAAAGTTGAATAGGTACTAGTACCTCTACCTATTTACTTGAAACTACCACTTTTGAGTGAATATAGAAAATAAAAAATTTCGCATTGGAGAAAATATTAGCTAGATTTTTGCGATTTTGAAACTTCATCCTTGTCTACGTTAATATTTTAATTCATCATTTTACATAATGATATTTGACAAGGGTTTTTATCAAAAAATAGCTTCTATTATCTTCAATAACGTTTCTAGGTTTCCACCTCTTCGAACAGGCGAACAGCCCTATTTTATTGATCTCTTCGGACAAAAGGTTTTTCATGTTTTTTTTTCTGTTTCTATTCCATGGTGAGTTTAGATTTTTCAAGAATTTTTTTCCAGCATTTCGCAGGTAAGTATTTCAAAAAAATGTTACATTATGAATAATATTTGAAATAATTAAAAATCTGTGATTATACCTCATTTCCTACGAAAAGGAAATTTTGAAAATATCCAACTCAAATTAATCAATCTTATATGTGGAGTATTTAAACTAGGATCGACAATTTTTTTTTTGTGGACAATAAATAATTTCAACTGACCTCATAATTATGGTTGATGAACACTTTTGAGGCGATTGTAAATTAAGTAACGTTTGAAAAAAATTCATCCATCTGCAGAAAAATTAGATGACGATGCAGAAGAATCATAAATTCAACTATTACATATTTCAAATGAGTGCTTGAAACATGCTACAATTATTCAGTCAGGAGTTCGTATCTTCTTACATCCCTAAAGATTTAACAAATGCTTCAATAAATTCAAAAATGAAAAAATCCGAAATCAAATATTTTTTCAAAGTCAATTTTCAAACAAACTTTCGTGTAAGTACTCGTCTTTCAAGAAATTTCAATATTCTAAAGTTACTCTGAACTTCCATCAGCGATAAAAGTTGAAAAATTGTCTATTTTAACTATTCGCTTAATTTTTTGTGATAACATCGCAGCATGATTTTTGTTATTATCATTCGTTATATAATATATAATTTCTTTTTTTATCCAGACGCTGGAACCACATTGTATTTCTGTTCTATATTGATCTAAATATAACGTGAGACTTGCGCGGTTACCAAAATCCGCCCCTCTTTCAAGTTGTCAAATACATTGCTAACGATGCTAGAATATTTCACAATTTACAATCTAAAATAGCCAGAAAAATTATATTTCGGGTGAAGAAAATTTTCAAGATCGATACCGGTGAATGAATACGAAATCTTTAGCTGAGAGGATGTTTTGTTTTAAACATATTTTCTCATAGGCGATGACCGATGGTTGAACTGAGTATACGATAAATGAAGTTGTAGAAAAACTGTTTGTATCATTTTCAGGATAACGATATCATAGCACATGAAATTTTTAGTTTACATTCAAATAACAATTACTTTTAATTTGTAAAAAAAATTATGCAATTTTTTTTCTATGATGAATAACATGAAAAAACTTGACGTAGGTCTATTCCGTAATAGTTAATTAGTTTAAAGTAGACCTTCTTTCTTCATAATAATAATAATAATAATAACAATAGTAATAGCAAGAGCAAAACGTGGTAAAAAGCTTAGAATGGGAGAAAAAAAGATAAAAAATTCTCGTTATCAGACCAGCGCCACCATTTAACGTATAACCTCAGGCCAACTGTTAAAATCGAGTGTATCTCATTCATTTTCAGGCGAAGAATACTTTATTCGTTGCACACTTGATGGTGAAATTTTTCATGGATGCATTTAACTATTTTTTCAGCACATCGTTCAAGTTCAACGATTAATAATTAATTTCATGGAC
Organism: Maconellicoccus hirsutus; assembly: GCA_003261595.1. Taxonomy (NCBI): domain Eukaryota; kingdom Metazoa; phylum Arthropoda; class Insecta; order Hemiptera; family Pseudococcidae; genus Maconellicoccus; species Maconellicoccus hirsutus. The sequence goes on from QBDW01000279.1 coordinate 11,055, forward strand.
GTTCTATGCTTCGTCTATTAGACTAGGAAATATGATGCCTTTCAGTATGCACCCAACACAGCACAGTATGCGTAATATTTCTCCTTAAATAATTATAAACGATCATCGTCTAACCTGTAAAAAAAACTGGTTCTCGAGTACTATATGCTGAATACCTGTTCAATATAAATGTAACAATTTTTTTTTAAAAAAAAGATACCTATCCAGTTACCTAGATACTTCTAAATTTAGAGGTATTAGTTTCACCTTATTAATTATTACATTATTGTAATTTGATTCGACAAAATGACAAAAAAAAACTCTCAAGTCTCAACGGCTGCAGAGTTATAAATCGTTCTAGTAGCGTGTGCGTGTATGGTATATTCAGCTTTGAAATTTCCATTGGAAATGTATCATTGGTTGAATGGATAATGTACCAAAGGTTTCTCTTATATCACTTCAAATAGATGTAACATGAACATGCTACGAAATGTTGAAAGTTAAATTCAACAGAATAGAAATATCATGGCAGTACTAAGTAAACATGGGATAAAGGTTTACGCCGTTAATTAATACGCTATACTAGATGAAATTGTTTCATTACTTTAGCTCAGGACGACTGTAATTATTCAATTATACGTGAAGCCAAAACTTGTAAACGAGATTTTTTCATAATACGAAAATTTCAATTAGTAAGTCAGACTTACAAATAACGAATATCTTTGATGAATTATTTTGATGTTTATTTTAAAATGATCATAAATTTTATAAGAACTAAAAAAATAAAAAATTACGTTAGAAATGCAAACAATGAAATTTTTTCGAATCATGGAAATCCATTAATAACACGATTTTTTTATAGGTATCGCTAGTACATGTACAATTGCACATAGATAGGTTTAGGTATAGATACCTATTGCCATATGTGTATTTCCGTAGCAAAATTACCTTAAAATTAATTGATTCTTGAATTTTTTTCGAAAAGGCCGTAACCGGGTGAGCAGGCCGATTCGGCTTTTTTGTTCAAAAAAGTTGAAATTAAGGGGGTAGTTACGCGTAGATAGTGTCAAGATAATTTCACAACCAAGATTTCAGACCCCTACCCCCACCCCTTTTTGAAAAAAAGGGGTGGGGGTAGGGGTCTGAAATCTTGGTCATGAACGTATCTCAACAGTACCTCGCTACCACCTTAATTTCAATTTTTTTGAATAAAAAAGCCGAA
>QBDW01000280.1:0-17808 GCA_003261595.1 Maconellicoccus hirsutus
AAAAAACAGGAATATTGCTGTCGATGATTTTTCGCGAAGTTTGCGATAAAAGGAAAAAAATAATCGCAATAAATTAATTTTATTTCGTATCAATACAACAACAATATTTACAAAAACAACATTATACAATTACAATCGCAAGACGCGACGTGAAATGGTAGGAAAGGAAATTTTACAAAATATATTAAACACAATTAATACAAGCCGTAGAAATAATCAACCCAATAAAGTTCACGAAAATAAGTAAATTCTTAATATAATCGGATTTAAAAAGAAAACGCTTCCGATTTTGAAAACGCACGCTTCGTTTATTGAAACTGCGAATACGCAGAAAATATTTCCACTTGAGGGAAAAACAAGGCTGAGCGTAGGAAAAACGATGGAAGTTTACACGAGTTTCTTGGCTTCGAAGAAACTCTTCAAATGTCTCATCTGCCAGAATCCCATACAAACCAATACCACCACTTGGGAGATAGACCACCAGAACACGCGTTGATTGGTGCTTTCACTCGTACTACGGAATTTTTCTTCACGATACTGTAAAAGTATCAAAATTGAAAGATATTGTTGATTTAGTATGAGTTTATTGTGATACTTGCCCTTTGATAATTCTGTTCCCTCATTATTTGGTCGACTTGACCTTGTAATTGCTTAACGCGTAAGTTCAATTCGGGCAGTTTCTCTTGTTGAGCTATTTGAGCGTAATCAATAGCTTGTTCGCCGACTTGGATATCGAAATGGACACGCTGGAAAAATAATTTCGTAAATTACGCGGTAACTAAGAGTGAAAAATATCGTATCTTACTAGTTGAGATCCTCCAACCCATTTGGAAGAATTTGAATATAAACAGAGGTTGTGTTCTCCTGGTGCATGCGAGGTAAATGATAATCTACCTTCGGCACTGTATACCTGAAATATTCACATACTAACGTAGTTCAACGCAAACGAATCACGGTGACGTGAAAATTAACCAACTTACTCTGGATAAGATTACTTTCTCTTCTGGGTCTTTCACTTCGACATGCATACCTATTCCAGGCTGAGATGGCATAAAGCCGTTAGTCCTGGGATCGAACAATTCCACTTTATAATGAACTAAAAACAAAATAAATCGGTTTAAGATATATTTTCAAAATACCAGATATACAAGAGGTAAATATATTACCTAACACCGTAGTTTCATCGGGAATTTCTTCTATGAAGCATTTACGCTCAGTCTCTGAGATATGAAAGTATAAACATTCGGTAATTTTGGTGAGGTATAATATACATATGAAAACAACAATACTGCATTTTGAGTACATTTTTAATAAATATGGGATCACCGTATGATTAAATGGGTATTTACTAATTATACAATTTAAAGTAACATTATCAAATTTAATTTCAGGCAAGCTAAGGACTAGCCGGAATCAAAAATTGAGTGGTAAATATCTTCGCAGAAACACGTCACTTCTTTTTGTGGTCAATTTTCTTAATAGGAATGTCAAAATTAGTCAAAAAATTGGAAGATATTTCGAAATATAAAAGTGTATGCGAATTTAGTGGAAAAATAAGTTTAATATTTGCATTCTTAAAATTAAATTCAATTTTTTAGTATTTTTAAATTGATAAAATTATACGTAATTTAAAAAATTAGTAAGAATTATTTCAAGAACTTCTGGGAAACAATAAAATTCGACGTCACCAAAAGGTAACACTGTAATTTGAAAATTCGTTCGAATGACGTAACTTACGAAATTTCAAATTTATTTTTATGCCCTCATTTTTTTCATTTTTTTCAACGAGTTTTCCCTTTTTTCTTTATTTTTGCATAATTTAATGTTGTTAAAATATAGGAAGAAAACGATATTCAATAGAATATGAAACAAATCAAGCTGGGTTGCAATAAAAAACAGGAAAAATTTCAACAAAAATTTCATTTCTTATCATTTCGTCAATTTTTATCAAAGTGAAATTTTCACAAGTTCGAACAACACGATGAAAATAAAAATATTCGTAAATTTCAAATTTGCCTAAAGACTTATAGAAACTTTTTATATATTAAATAGAAGTGATTCTGAGAAATGCGACGGACATGGATTTGATTTTAATCGTCACCGCTTGTTCTGGAATCGTAATCATAGCTTTGTTCTATTTCTTGTTCAAAGTTCAAAAACGTAGCATCAGTAAGTAATCCTTTACTTCGTCAAAATTACTATCATATTATAGCGATCGTTTTTTCTCTCAGCTCCGCTTCCAAATGCCGCAGAAAACGCAGCTCAAGCTCCACGAAGAGCAATTGGCAATCGTAACAGAATACGAGGACAAGTGGCTCCTCGAGCGGGTATGTATATTTTTGATCGTAATCACACGTTAAATATTTATTTAAACGAATGTAAATTCGTAGCTGCTCAAAATGCTGACGAAGAAGTACCCGAAAGATCAGGAGAATCCTTGGAATTGAAAACCGATGGTAAAATCGGAGCTAAAAAAAGAGCCAAATTGGAAGCAAAAGCGGAGAAAAAAGCTCATAGAGAAGTAATACTCGACGTGAAATTTCGTAATATTCGCTTCATTCAATTTGTGTATTTTCTTAGACCGAAACAAAACTCAGGGAACAGCGTAAGAAGCAGCAAGAACAAGAAGAACTAAGTCGAAAACAACGAGAAGAAAAAGAAAAATTAGAGGAGGAAAAATTAGAAGAAGAAGAGAAAAAATTACGAGAGGAAAAAGAACGCAAGGAGGAAGAGGAATATTTAAAAATGAAAGCTGCGTTTAGCGTCGAAGAAGAAGGATTCGACGAAGAAGGAGCAACTGAGAGTGATAATTTACTGCAAGAATTCATCGATCATATCAAAGTACGTATTCTTCAAAATACATAAATCAAAAATTGAATAATTTAAGCAAAATATGATTTTCTTAGGAGAAGAAAGTTGTCATGTTAGAAAACTTAGCGGGCACTTTTAATCTTCGTATACAAACGGTCATCAGTAGGATCGAAGATTTATTAGCAAATGGTAGACTAACAGGTATGTTGAGGTTGATAATGAATATTGAATGAATTTTATATATACTCCACTAATCTCTTCGTTTCCAGGAGTTATCGACGATAGAGGTAAATTCATTTACATTACGGTGGATGAATTAAAAGCAGTTGCAGATTTCGTCAAGAAAAGAGGCCGAGTAACAATTCAAGAATTGGTGGAAAACAGTAATAAATTAATAACCATAAATTGAATTTTTTAAATGTTTTGTTGGTTGTGTTTTTCCTTAAATAAAGTTTTATTTCTTATTTGAAGAAACTCATTTCACAGAAGTATATTGACAAATTGAAGAAACGACGTAAAAATAATTTATTCGTACAAAAAGTTTAAATTCACATCATCTCATCATCGTCATCACTTTCATCTTCTTCACTGGTAACATCTGGCTCATTTAACGAGTCAACCACGCATTTCGAACATGAGCAAATAAATAAGTAATGATCCCTTAATAAAAAAAATTGACGATTAAATGTCGAAAATAAACGATCCAATAATATCAATTACCTTAAAATTTTCCTTCTACTGTGGCAGCTCCTTTTACGAGCACATTTATCCAAATAATTAATGAAAATTTCCTCTCCAGGTAAGATTTCTCGTTTCGCTACCAACGCGAGTCTGTTGTTATTAAAAGGAAAAGTAATTTTAGCATTAGCAGCGCAGCTGTGATTAATACAACTCTGAACCACGTATAATCCAGAACCCTCATTGCAGATGAAATTACCAACATCTGTAAAATAGATCGATTAAATTCTTGATTTAAAAATTGTTCCAAAAAAACATACGTTGTTCAACTTTCTCGTAGATATCGTCGATTAATTTATCAATCATCGGTTTTTCAGTAGAAGCGACTTCCAAGTTGAGAAGCTTATTAGCCCATTCAGCGAGTACACTAGTTCCGATACCTTGACCGTTTCTTCCAATTAGTGATAACATCCTAATGAATCCTTCTCTTGTCAGTAACTGAAATTCAACAATTTCATTTTTTTTTTTTCAAAACAACGAAAAATAAAAATACGAACGTTATCCACGCAATTATCTTTTACGCCATTCAATCTCGATTTCATCGCTGTCGAAAACATACAAAATAATTCATCGATGTCTCGTTGAAATTGTTTACCGAGTAAGTTATGAGCGAGTGTTTCATCGTCACTAAGAGATAAATGACAAAACTGCAATTCAAGTTACAAACGTAAATTGTATAAAATAAAATAAAAAAAGATGTTCGAAAATACAAACATTATACCTGCATAAAAGTATTATACACAGACTCCTTATTATCGGCTAATTGAATTGTAGCTATGATTCTAGCCAATAACATGATATTGGTTGTTTCAGGAGGATAATGCATGCGTCTGAAAAATCACAAATTTAATTTCATTTCGAGAAGTTTCCACATCGTTGAAAACTTACTTCCATCGTTCGACTAATTGGAACAATGGTTCGTCTTCGGTATCTTTATAACACAAGAATTGATGATACTGTTTGTAAGCATTTACTAGGCATTGTTCGCAGCAATACATATCCTGAAAAAAACATAAAATTGAAATTAATCAAATCTATCAATCTCTAGATAGTAAATGTAAATGTACCTCGCAATTGGGACATTTTTTAACGTCAGTTTTGGAAGTGGGATTATGCTCCAAAAAAGGTACATCAAATATCTGATCTCCAGATAATCTAGCAATGTTCTCTTCGATCGACTCCAATGGCCTAGCGATCCAGAAAAAATACATGAATGCATAATACAGATACAAAAACTCTCATCACTTGAAATTTCACCTCATACAATGATCACAAGCTGAATAATTATAGGTTTTATTCCATGCGAATTGACAAGAAATCAATGGATCTTCCTCGAAGATAGTATCTCCTTTGTTAAAATGAGCCGCAGAAAATATACATCGACCCTGGAAAAATGAATTGATTAAAATTTACTTAGACATAAAGCACTACCGGTTCAATCAACTGAGATCATTTAATTTTCACTTGAGATGAAAGAGAAAGAGATACTTACCTTCCCTTCAATTACTCTTAGATCAATATTCGGAGAATTTAATAGTTCTAATACAGCATCCATTTTTCTCGAAGAAATTGCTCATATTCTTTACTGACTCTACTAAATAAATTAAAATTCGAAACTCGAAAGCACGTTTTTAAATTACTTGATAAGCGAATAAAATCATTTCTCAGTGTTGCCAAATGTTGAAAAAATTATGGTTTTACGATCCACGAAATACGCCTAAAAACTCTCACATTTAAGGCACCTGAATGCGTTTTTTGGCTGATTCATGAATAAGCGGTTGGGAAATAATTTCGCAAAAGAAAAACATTGTAAAGCATAAATTGACCGAAGAAATAGATAAAAATAAAAAATACGATACATCTATCGCGGTCTTTTAAATACTAGAATGTATGTAACTGTTCAGTGTCGATGGCGTTATATAAACATTTTCAAACCCAGTTACGATCACTGAGTTCGTATGACCTACACAAGAAACTGATCAATCACTACATCTCTCATGCTAAAGCTTCAACGTACGTGTCCATATATCCTATTGTATATGTCTTTCACCGTAAGTACAACCACTATGAGTAAGCGCAAAGCACCACCGGATAACGTAAACAACGACTTCTGCTCGATGCTTTTGGAACTGGCGGAGTACGAGAAAAAGATCACCAACGATATCCACCGATACAACGCGTATCGCCGAGCAGCTACTACGTTGGCGAATCACACCGTCAAAATTACGTCGGGAGCCGAAGCTCGTAAATTAAAAGGCATCGGGCCCAAAATCGCCGAGAAAATCGACGAATTCATAAAAACCGGTAGTCTAGAAAAACTCAAGAAAATACGAGAAGACGATACGCCGAAAATTGTCAACGAGTTGACCAGAGTCAGCGGAATAGGCCCGGCTAAAGCTAAAGAACTCATCGAAGAAAATATCACTTCTATCGATCAACTTCGTCAAAACACCGATAAATTAACCCACCACCAAATCATCGGCTTAAAGTACTTGGAAGATTTCGAGCAAAATATACCTCGTCAAGAAATTGCCAAAATTGAACAGAAACTAAAACAAGAAATCCAAAAACTCGATGACAAATACGAAATAACAATTTGTGGCAGTTACAGGAGAGGTAGAAACGAAAGCGGCGATATCGATGTTTTGCTTTCTCATCCAGAATTCACTTCCAAAGATAAGAAATCCAATAAAACGCTCTTAGAAGATGTCGTGAACGTATTGAAAAACTGCAGTCTTATCACCGATACTATTTCATTGGGTGATGTGAAATTCATGGGAGCGTGTAAAATCGACACTATCACTCGAAGATTAGATATACGTTTGACTCCTTATGATCAGTACTACTGCGCTGTTTTATATTTCACAGGAAGCGATATGTTCAATAAAGAGATGCGTTCTCATGCTTTATCAAATAATTTCACTTTGAATGAATATTGCATTAGACCGGTCGGCAGTACCGGAACTCCAGGAGAACCTTTGCCTGTATCTTCTGAACAAGATATCTTCGAATATATTAACTATCCGTATAAAAGCCCCGAACAGCGAGATATTTAATACATGATATTTTTCAAAATTCTTGTACTTTTTGTGTTAAGAAATTATTCTTTGGAAATAAAATTTTCGTAATAAACTCAATTTCATTTTTTTTCTAGGAAAAAATATAAAAGGGATATCGATATAATACGAGAAAATCATAAATTTTTATGGGAAGATGACGAAGAACCATCTAGTTGGGAAGAGGAACTTGCTAAAAAGTATTACGATAGATTATACAAAGAATATTGTATATGCGATTTGACATATTATAAAGAAGGCAAGGTTAATATTTTCGCGAGTTTATTTCCTTTTGAAAATTATTACGAGCGTAATTTAATACTTGAAAAAATTTTTATAATTTTAGGTGGCCTTGAGATGGCAGATAGAAAGTGAATTAGTCAGCGGAAAAGGCCAATTTGTTTGTGGTGAAAAAAATTGCGACGAAAAAGAGGCACTAAAAACGTGGGAAGTTAATTTCGCATATGTTGAAAAAGAAGAGAAGAAAAATGCTTTGGTTAAATTAAGTAAGAATTTCATTTTGTTTCTTGAATAGGTAAATTAAAAATAGCTGAAAAACAGGGTGAAATGTTTTCGTCGAAATTTTTGCAAAAATTGAGTGAATTAGTCGTAGAATATTCATACTTGTTTTTTATTTTACAGATATTTCATTATTTATTTTGCTCGAACAATTTTTTTCTAAGACGATGATTCTTATCAATTTTATTGTTTAGGAGGTGAAACGAATAAAAATCATTTATTTGGAAATTTGAGGCTTTTCCGTCCAGTTTGGGATGACTTGGGAGGGAAATCTTTGAAACAAAAGTTGTTGGTAATTGAAAGAGGAACATTTTTTGTAATAAACATTTTTTTCGTATTTCGTCAAATTTCGCCATTATTTTACTACATGTTCAATATCGCAAACAAAATTCCTCAATTGAGGCGTTTTTGCACAACTTGGGGTGATTTTAAAGTAAAATTTTCGAGTCAAAAGATGTTGGAAGTGATGTCAGAACAATTTTTGTAATAATATTTTTATTATATCTCGTTAAATTTTGCATTATTTTGACTTTATTCCTGAAAAATTAAAATTACGACAAAATTTAAAGAAATACCGAAAAAAATGTTAAAAAAAAATATTCTTTACTTGATTTTCAACTAATTTTGTTCCACAAATTTTTCTCCAAAGTCGCCCAAACATAAATATTCCGTAGAAATCACGCGTGTACTCATGTTGACACGTGTCATAATGTATAATGTTCAAGATGTATGATATTCAAAACCACGTGTCGCATGGAACGCCTACTACGCAGCGTGATTTCACTACTTATAACACGTGTCAGTGACCGTGAAACGAGTGCCGATTGCATGTGTCATATCGTCGCGCATACACGTGTATTTTTTACACGTGTCATGACGTTGATGTTCTAGGTGCATTTTTCGCGCATTTTATCCACTTACCTCCGAACTGATAAAATCGATGAAACTCAACGTATCGAATAAAGTCCTTCATCAATATCAATTTTTTCCAGGACTTTGTACAGATTGCTCGTATAAGTTAAATTACAAACACAAACGAAAGGAAGTAAAAAAATCGAAGAAACAGAAACGTAAACATAGCACCGAAGAAGTCCACCAAGCCGAAGAAACCGTAACTAAACTCCCAAAAACCGAACCCGACCGAACCCCTTCACCGGAAAAACCCTCCAAGACCACAGAAAATGAAGAAAGCGCCATTTGGACCAGCGCAAACAAAATCGTGGAAGAAAAATCGCGCGAAGATGATTTCGAGGAATTTCTCGATCAACTTTTACTTTAACGAATACGTTCCTTTTTATAATTTCGATTTATTACAACAATAAAAACATTCATATTAAAATATCTACAATTATGCAATACGATACTGATGGGAAGCACTAAAGTACAAAATGAAGTTATACAAAAAAAATGTAAATTAGGTAACAATGACGCGAAAGTTCAAAGTTCAACCAAACTTTAAAACACTAGACGGTTTTTTCTTCCGATTTATTGTCGCTTTCTTCATCTGAGTAGTCTTCGTCGTGCGTGTGCGTTACAATTTTCGGCATCTCTGGACGCAGCTGATTGGTGGAATTGAGAACGCAGCACTGTAACGAAACGTATATTAATTTAATGAAATCATTTCCATCGTTTCTTTTTCTACTGATGATTTATTCACTTTATTATTAACCAATCCGTCAACATCTTCGATTAACGTAGATCGTCTGGTTTCAATGGCGGATTTCTTTTCATGAGCTACAGTCGATTCGTGCGGCATCTACGAAGCACGTAAATTATAATAAATTACGCAAATGGGCGACTTCCTGTCGCGAACTTACCAGCATCGGAGGTGCTCTAAACATGTAACTGAACGGATAATAAATTAAATTTAAAAACGTCGCCGCGTATAAATCCGCATATCGCACCACTTGAGATGAAAAGAACGTCTGCCGCGAACCGGATCGGAATACGCTTCCCATCATACCATAGGCTAGGTCCATTTTATGAGTAACTTCTCGAATGCTATTACGTACCTGAGAAATATCCGGTTTCTCTTTGGTACTGCTGTCTAAATTCCTGAAATATAATTTCGTCAACACTTCGTACTGCAGATTCGTTTGTACAAAACGTACTTGTATAATTCGCCCAACATGACGTCTAATTTTTGTAATTCGTCGAATAAATGACATTTATCAGTCCACACGTGTAATTCTTGATCTAGCTCGGGAACAACGAGGAACGTACGCCAGCCGCGCATTTTCTTACATTTCAATATATCGCCGAAAATATGATCACCGACATATAACACATCTTTGCCTTTAGCTCCGATTAGTTGAGTAAACACGTCGCACGAGCCTAATAGCACGTAATATTTAACCAAACATTCCGAGGTCATCCCACATCCAACTACGTACCTCCGGAATAAACTTGTTCTTTTTGCAAGGGGCCCATATGAGTACCAATTTTCAACGCCCCTGTTTCCGTATCCACCTGCCTTAATACTGTTCCTTCGCCGAAAAATAACGGCTTCCGGGCATCCACCACGATTATATCAAAGTACGACTTCCAGTTTCGATGCGGATCGCCGGGCTACGTAAATTTCATCATGTACCGAAGGTTCGAGAAATCAATTAACAATAGTAACTACCTTCGGTCCGTGAGGGAAATCGAATAAATAAGTCATAATACGATTGGTAAATTTATAATCACTATTTGTCAATAAGAATATTTTAGCTCCGCTTTCCCGTATTCTAGACAAAAGCATCGGGAGTCTTTCATCTTTGTGGACGAATTCTTCTAGATGTTCAACGGTGTACGATTTCATATCACCCTGTGATAAATCAAAATTAATTCGTTCGCATTGATAATGCGCAATTTGTCGAATTTACGTCGTCGTTTCGGTACTCAGTTACTCACATCCAAATGGACCCAATCTACCGCATTTCTAACATCTTGAAACAGCGATTTGAACGAAATAATCATCGATCCGTTTTTAACGCCTGTTTTATCACTGAAAATAAAAAGCGTCACGAGACCATTGCGGATTTTTCGCCATCTCAAATGCCCTCATATACTTACGCAGTGTATTGCGACGAATTAGTGAAAAAATCAATAAGACAAGCCAGCAAATAGGTTTCTGGTAGATTGAACAACGTATTCAAAATGTAAACTCGTGCTTCGTCTAATTGTAAAAATTTGTTAGGATATAAATCGTAAATCTGAGACCTGCGAAGTGATTAAGAAAATATAACGGTAATTAACCCAATTACTTCATCGTTTCGAGCGAATAGAAAATAAAAATAACTAGTGATATCTCATTCATCAATTCTTACAATAACTTAAATACATACATATTGATAAGATGTTATAAATAAATGATTTTCATCGACGCGTCGGCATTAATTAGAAATTAAAAAAAAAAATGGCAGAAATAAAAGAAAAATTAGCCACTACTGCGATCTCAAATTCTCAATAAAGAAGTGTCTAGAGTGTTCCTTGTTTCTAACTATTTACAGTATAAAAATGTTCCACCAATAAGTTAAGCCATATAGTCGTAGTCCACTTTAATGGAGGTTTCTCTATGCCTAGGTTCAAATTTCCGTAATATCTTGAGAAATCTTACATGGGAAAATTTGCTCTTCTTAATTCCCCATAACTTTTGTCTCAACCTTGACGTTATTTTAAAAATTTGATTCAACGTTTTGGTTTTGTTTTTGTTACTGCTGAAGAGATTGTTACGTTATTACATAACGTTATTTATAATGTTACGTTATTTGTTAAATAGAGCTATTTTTTATGTTGTGTTATTCGTTACGCTACGGTATTTGTTAATTGTTACATAACGTTATTTGTTAAATAGAGCTATTTTTACGTTGTGTTATTCGTCACGTTACGGTATTTATTAATTGTTACATAACGTTATTTGTTAAATAGAGCTATTTTTACGTTGTGTTATTCGTCACGTTACGGTATTTGTTAATTGTTACATAACGTTATTTATTACGTTGAGTAATTTGTAACATAACGTTGTTTATTGTGTTACATTATTTGTTACATATCGTTTTTTATCATGTCATGTTATTCATTACGTTACGTTATTTATTACAGGCACGTAATTAAGGGGGGGGGACTAAGGAGGCTATAGCCCTAAGCGGCAAAACAAATCGAAAAATTGAAAAAGGCACAATTAAAACAAACTTAAAAGAACAAAAAAATGTGCTTCAAAAAGATGAAAAAATCGAAAAATTGAAAAAAGTAAGATTAAAAAAATTTTAAAAAACAAATAATTTAAAAATTGAATCATAAAAAATTGAAAAAAGTCAAAAAAGATCACAATTAAAACAGATCTTGAAGAAAAAAATCTAAAAATTGAAAATTATACCTCAAAAAATAAAAAAAAATCCAATTAAATAAATGTTGAAAAACGGAAATCTATAAATTGAAAAAAATTATAAGTATAAAAAAATTGAAAAAAATCAAAAAAGATTACAATTTAAAAAAATCTTGAAGAAAAAAATCTAAAAATTGAAAATTATACCTCAAAAAATAAAAAAAAAATCCAATTAAATAAATGTTGAAAATAAATTGAAAAAAATTATAAACATCAAAAAATTGAAAAAAATCAAAAAAGATCACAATTAAAACAAATCTTGAAGAAAAAAAATCTGAAAATTGAAAATCATACCTCAAAAAATAAACAAAAAATGCAAATAAAAAAATGTTAAAAACAAAAATCTATGTACTTCAAAAAATTATAAATATCAAAAAATAGAAAAAAAATCGAAAAAGATCACAATTAAAACAAACCATGAAGAACAAAAAAATCTAAAAATTTGAAAATCATCAAAATAATAAAAAAATTTAAATGCATTGTAATTGTCCAAAAAAATTGACGCTCGGTAGCAACTTCTCAATAAATTTGTTCACCAATTACTACGCATATTTGACTAAAAATAAATTTCATACTCGTCTCAAAGATGTCATACTGTGACTTACGTTTTCAAAAATTTGAATCCGTGAACACACACTAGAATATTTCCATAGGCATCAACTTTTAATAAATTACCATATAACGAATCGAACCATAAACCTCTGAAAAAATTTAAAAAAATCACGCAATAACAAACGACCAATCAACCCTCAAAAATCACCTTTCACTCCAAACACAAACCTAATAGGAAACGACGGATCGTATTCGAAATTCATGATCTCTTGAGGATATCCCAACGCGACTAGACGTTTCTTGAGTAAATTAAAAGCCAATTTTTCATATTGAGGTGATTTGTATTCTGAAAAAATTGATAAAATTAACGTCGTAATACTCGTCTGTACAGAAATACGAGAAAAATGCGACTCTAAAAATCAAATTCACGCTCGATTAAAAGAAATATTCACGATAAGGCGTAAATCAAAGCTGCGCACAGTATTTGCACGTGTTTCCAGCACACCTAATGTGTAAATCATTTCACGTGCGTGTTAAAAAATTTATTCTACCTTAACGGATCATCAGATCGATGAAATTTATCGCATTTTTCGAGCAATTTCTCAAGGACTAGAGGTTAAACCACACTAACAACTCACCGGCCAATGTGTAATCCATATCGAAACCGTAAAATTTTATGTTCTCCAAGTGTAAACTTCGATTGACGAATATTCTGTAAACAAAAAAAAAAGAAACAAAATGTAATAAATCGAAAAATAGTCATTTATGTTATTTTTCGTCGCGAAATGTGTCTTTTATAATGCAAATACCTTTAAACACGCGATTTAAGGCACGCAAACGATCAAGTTGCAAAACGCAAATTTTCTCTTGTTCATAAGCTCGTACTTCGTATCGAATTTGAGGAAAATTTACTATTAACTTTGGTAATTTCGCTTTAATCCGATACTTACCCCGAAGTTAATCGTAGTTGAAGAAATTAATTGCATTTTAAATTAAACGTAATTGTTCCAAGTTCCATTTTAAAGTATATAAGTTGAAAAAGCGGTAAAACAAAGTTGTAATTTGACCTCTAATCAAGAAAAGAAAACCCCATCACGCGAATACTTTTGATTGCACTTTCCCCTAATACCCCTTCCCCTCTTTAGGCAGAAATCCTTGACCGTGCAAAAAAAACACGTGAAAGTACACCAAGGTTGACCATATCATTCATATCAGCATAAGTTTATCACTAATAGAGTGAAAAATCAACAAAAAATATAAATTTCGCATTCCATCTACCCACAACGATTTATCATTTATCATTATCAATGATTTAATCATCTAAAAATAACACGCAGCATCACTCGAATTCGTAGTAAACGCGTTATCGGACAAGTAACGCATTTTCATCGTCGTAAAACACATTGTCAACGCAAGATGCCAAACAGCTCGTCCAAGGTGAACGAATACGCTTATAAATAATGTAAAATGTAAACGTTCAAAGCAAATAATTAAAACTACATCTCAAGCTGAGAATTCCGATCACCTTTTTTTCTCTCATCTGCATATCCGGGAACCTTTGTATAAAATTTCTTCGTTGAAAATCTGCCAACATGATCATCATTCGGACATTTATGTACCAACGAAAACCACTCAAATTGCGGTTATGTTTTCAAAATAAACGCGCAAATTGAGAATTCCATCGAATGACCTTGAAATCATTCGAAACTTTCCACCGATACAAGTATTCGAGTATTTGGCGAAACTCGTTGAAAATTTATGGCAGTATTTCGAAACCGTCGTTGAACGGGTAAACATTCGTTACGAAATGAATAATCTACGGTAACGAATGTGGGAAATTTTGGGAAAAAATTGGCCGAAAAATTGAAAAAAAATTATCCAGGGGAAATGTTTCAAGCTCCTTCCTCAAGCTCTTCAATCTAAGTGCGATACTTATTGACTGAAAGAATTATGAAATATTTCATTTAATCCTAGTCCAGAACAAAGTGCCTCATTTTCTCTCACTCTCTCTCTCTCTCCCCGTGTCAACGAAAATTTCTAAAGGTCAATGATCTCGGCTCGATTTTTTTTGTAATATTTTGTCTAGTTGAAGATATGATTAAATCACGATAAAAAACGAATACACCCGAAAGTTTTTCGTTCTGGTTTATGGTGATTCAAAAATTTTCAAGATGGTGGAAAGTTGAAAATTTTATCTTGAAAATTTTTGGTACGAAATGAATAACTCCAGTTACACAAGTAATATTTGACGATTAGTTATTTATTTGCTCTACACTCCAAAGATTAATTCGCATTTACAGAGAAAAATCAGTGCTGCCACTTTATCAGCTCGGGGGAAAAATTTGACTAAGCGAAAAAACTGATGTTTACGAATTGCAATTTTGAAAAAATTCTCCATTAAAGATTATTTTTATGCAAAATAACACAAACAAATTAAGATTATATTTTTTCATATTTCCGAGAATTTTTTTTTCAATTGTTACGCTTGTCAAATTTACCATCGTAAATTTAAAAAACCAGTTTTAACAAGTATTTCATTTTTTGGTCATACATTGAAAAAAAAAACAAAAAAATTGTCATACTTTCTGATTTTTGTCCACTTTTACCCCAGAAAAAACTCATTTTTAAAATTGTGATATCCCTAAAAGCGGGGCGAAAGTGGACAAAAATATTGAAAAAATTTATTATTTCTAAATCGATCATTTTCACTTACTGCCCATCCAACTTTCACTTCATTAGGCATAAAATCACCTGAATTGGGTAAAAAAATTTGTAAATACGTAAATTTTTATTATAATTTAAAAATATTGAATCTTGTATTTTTTCGACGAAAAAAAATTTCAAGAAAATGAAGTATATTTTTTTTTAAATTGTAGCCACAGTTAGATTGATGACGTCATAAGTGTGATTATTTCATGGACTATTTTATGATCAGGTTTTTTTTGTTTTTTCTGAGGGGAGGAGAGGGTAATTTAATTACGCCTAATTTAAAAATATTGCATCTTACATTTTTCTGACCAAAAAAAAAAGATTATAGGAAATAAATATTCGTATTATTATAGAAGTTATTTCCGCTATTGAATAAATGACGTCATAAGTGTAATTTTATGATAACGAGTAAAACAATATCATCGACATCAATTTTAATTTTTAACCATTTTTTCAACATCAATTATTTCTTTTTTTTGGCTATTTTTAAATATTTTATCATCACTTTTTTTGGTTACGAGGGAGGGAAAAAGGTACGACAATTTTTTGTAATTTTAAAAAACTTTATAGCAATTTTGGTGTTACTTTTGGCTAATTTTTCGCGAAATTTTGGACATTTTTCAGGTTTTTGGTAGTTTTGGGCAAATTGATTAAAATTTTTCGATGTATTTTTTCGATAATTTTGATTTTTTGTAGCATAAATTTGCAAATGAAATAATTTTAATCCGTACCCTCGATTTTTTGTCTTCGTAAACAAGAAAAAGGGTGTTTATAAAACAAGGAAGTGCTTTGAAAATCAACGCGAATTTTCTATCGAAATGTATACTTGAGAAAAAAAGCGTAGGGCTAGAAGTGGTTAACATCGCTGAAATTATTCACGTCATAGCTCGTTCGACTTTTATCTAAACAGAATAAGAATTAGTGCCAAGTTGGCTTCACATCGCGGTTTAATTATTTTTTCATCGATTATTCGAAAAATTCGTGTGGCTTTTTCCTACGTAATGACGTCAAATTACGATGAACCATTTTTAGCGTTTTTTTCCCTTTGTGCAATTTTTCGTACTTCCCAATGCACTCGATGTTTTAATTTTCATATAAATTATCGTATAATTAAGAAGTACTTAGGTATTCATAATTAAAACAATTTTTCGTGTACCTTCTAATTGCCTCGAGGTGAAAAATTATCAAAGCGTATTTGACGTGATTCGTCATTTTTGCATAAACTGAAAAAAAACGTCGATTCACGAAGGGAATTTTTTTGTTGTTTACAATTTTTGAAAAATATAAATATTTAATGATAAACAGTACTATTTTTAGACCACCCACGAGTCTTGGTTGATGAACCTCGAAATAATTAATATTTTAAAAAATTAGCCGAAAAAAATCACGAAGCTTAGTCATCGTTATCAACCAAATGTGAAAATTTCGTAATCGTATTTTTTTGGCAAACTCAACTCTGTCTTTTTGATTCGCGATCGTGAAAATTACACGAAGATTTACGTCATTCGCACCGTGTCCTATTCGATAATGAATTCGTTACCGGAAAATAATCCCGAAGGGATTTTTCTCTCGATTTAAAAAATGTGTTTTTTCAACGCTCTCGACTCTTGAACGTTTATGAAAAACGATAGAACAAGTCAAAGGTCGTCGTTTTATATCGTGTTACGATAAGTCAAGAGAGAGATGGGTTTACACGTGAATAATTCCGACATTATCGCGGTGTCCTATTTTATATTTTTCTTTTGTATATAACGAGAAATTTATTATTAATAATAATGACGCTTCGGGTTGACGAGAACTAAGAAGTGATTCGAGAGGGTAGCCTTAGGTGAACGCGTGTTGTACAATGGGAACAATGAAGGAGCGACGTGAATTCGACTATTTTTAAAATCCTATCGGGGAATCGGTGAAATAGAAAATTCAATTTTCATGAAAAAATTGAATACACGTTGAATTTCTCGTGGGAAATTAGCTGAACTTCGACGTTATGCAATATGCTAAGTAACGTGCAATTCGAATAAATACTCGTTGAGTGATTAAAAAGTCCCATGCATGAAATTTATTACATCATCAATCGAATAATTACCTCGGGTATATCCAATGATCGAATTTTATCAATTTTTTTAAAATTAAAATATAGATTTTACATTTAAAATGGCTGAAAATTAAACCAATGTCGGCGATGATGATGATAAAAAAATCACACTTATGACGTCATCTATCCAACTTTTTCTTGTTCGCAGAAAAAAATCAAGGATACGAATCAAAATTATCAGTTTATTAGTAAATTTACGCACTAAAAAAACGAAAATCATTGAAAAATACACCGAAAAATTACGAGTTGATGAGCCCAAAATTACCAAAAACGTGTGTGACATTTTCATGTTACTTCGCGACAATGGTGTTCACCAGATGTCATTTGACGTCACATACCACTTGTAATTATAACACGTTGCTGTAACAATGACTTGTCGTCATATCGTGTCACTTGACATGCTACCATGACATGACACATCATCATGACAATGAATGGTCATCTATGACATAGTAGAGTGACATGAAAAAGGTATTGTTTTCATTGAACATGAATATACGACGCATAACATGATTTAAGAGAAAAAAATAATCCCCTGACATGTCACCGCATATCATCAGGTCGTGACATATTACCATAATAAGTCATTATTCAGGTCATCATGACATGTCATCATAACACGATTTCGACATACCACCAAGACACGATGACATTTGATCATTCCAATGACATTCATCATAACAAGTCATAACATATCACATGTCAATCATAACACGTCACCATGATATTTACTTGTTATGGTGTAGTATGTCACTCATGATCATGATATGTCACCATAGCATTACTTGTCATCTACAAATTGTTATGATACATGGAAATATCATGAATCACGCTTAAGCATGACACGTCATGATAATGACTGTGGCATCGTATGTCACTCATGGTCATAATATATCACTATAACATGACTTGTCATCTACGAATTGTTATGATAACATGGAAATATCATGAATCACTCA